>JADRCD010144625.1:0-21504 GCA_019843815.1 Montemys delectorum
TCTCTCTCTGTGTGTGTGGCCTGCCACCTTACTGGCAGCTTGAATGCTACCCTTTCCAGGGCTCCTGAAGTCATTGTCATTTTTATAGCTGGACTTGGGATCCAGGACAAAACAGAGTCAAGAGTTCATGAGGCACTTAGGTATTTTCAGTGATAACCTCAGAGGGCAGCAAAAACCTCCAGAGAAGAATTTGCTTTGATGACAGCTAATGGGGATGAGCTTGGATCTTACCAACCAACCAACCAATCAACCAACCAACCAACCAACCAACCAAGCAACCAAGCAAGCAAGCAAGCAAGCAACCAACTAACCAACAACACAAAATAACACCCCCAAACAAACAAACAACAATCCCCTCAAACAAACAAACAAACAAACTCAAAAAACTAAAAAAAAAACCCAAACCAATTATATGTACCAAAGACTTGGAACCAGAAAACTAAAACCAACAGAATCGGTGATTTTTTTAATTTAAAAGTCAAAGAGTTTATCATATTGAAAACAAAATTAACGGTTTGGAAGTTCATGTGAAAGAGATATTTGGAATATATTACAAAAAATAAAGCAATAAAAGGAGCTAGAAGTCAGGAGAGAGAAACAAACAGAGCTCTGGGTACAACAGAGCTCTTAAAGGAGGCAGATTGAGGACTACGGAGGAGGTGGGCCGGCGAGAGCCCAATATCAGAGGTGGGCGGGGCTGGTGGACGGGAAGTCTCCTCTCTTTCAGCCTTGGAATCTGGGTAGATAATGGTGCCATTACTCAAAATGGGCTTCTCTGAAGCACCAGCAGGTGGTAGGCAAGAGGGTGGGTGGGGAGTGGTGAGTCAGGCTGGGAGTGAGGAGGCTGAAGGGCTTATGTGCACAGATGTGGAGACTTTAAATGGCTGTTGGGTATTTAGGCCTAGCATTCAGAGCAGCGACATCTGGCCTGGAGATAAGTGGATTGGATACATTCTACCTAGGAAATGTCTACCTTGCGATAAAGGATGTGGATGAGGGAATCCAAGTGAGTGAGTAGGGAAACAAGATAGAACTGCAGAGTTGAAATCCCAACTGCTCATCCTTTCACAAACACCCCCCTCCTCCCTCTCCTTCTCCCCCGTTTTACACTCTTAACTTTGCCTGCTTTTCACCGCCTTTCTTGTGCCATGGGTTGGGACCTAGGAAGAAAGAAAAGAGAACAAGAGAGAAGAAAATCATGGAGAAGATGACCAGGACGAGGAGCGTCCAGGTGGGTTATGGACGATGAAGTAGCGGCTTTCCATCTGCCAGCTCTGCCCAATAGAGCAGGCGCCCACAAAGTGGAGTCTGTTGCTGTGAGCTCCCTCATGCGGTGGTGCCATGGCTGTCGTCTTTCCAAAGAAGCAAAGGTTGAACTGGCATTTACAAAACCATTTAAATCTCCTTTAGTAAAGTAATCCTGGACATAAGGAAATTCCAAAAGAGTCCCCCAGATTACACAGGTGGAAAACAGCCAAGGCGATGATCATGGGTGCCATCGGGCCTTTGCTTTTTTTTTTCTTAATTAATTAATTATTTATTTTTTTAAAATTTACTTTATATACGGACCCCAGATTCCCCTCCCCTCTCTCCTCCCAGTTGGTCCCTCTTACCCTCCCCTCTCTTCCTCCCCCTCCCTTTCTCCTCAGAGAAGGGGCGGCCTCCCATAGCTATCAACCCCGGTTGGCATCTCAACTTGCCCTAGAACTAGACAGCATCTTTTCCTATTGAACCTAGGAAAGGCGGTCCAGTTAGGAGAAAGAGATCCGAAGGCAAGCAATGTTCTCAAAGACAGCTTCTGCTTTTTGACAGAGCCAGGATGGTCTTATAACAGAGTAGCTGAGCAGCTACAGTGGAGTCATGTGACTTCATTTTTTTTTTTTTTTTTTTTTTTTTTTTTGTGGGCTTTTGTCATCTCAGGAAATTCAAAGGTTCATGTGACCTCTTCTGGAGATAACTACACCTTCTAGCTTGACCTTTCAATTCCGGCTGCTCTGGGATTCTTGTAGGTTACCAGTCAGCTCAGACAAAGGGAGAGAAATGTGATGCTATTCTTCCTAGACATTGAGTGGCTGCTTTCTTGTAAAAGCCTAGAAAAAAAAATCAATCTCCTGTGTATTGAACTCTTTCATCTCCTATTAGCTGGATCCTAAGTCATTGACAAGAAGGAAAATCCCTTAATTCACTTCAATATCTTTAGAATTTATCAATTCAAAATAAAAAAACATCGGCGTCTGAGATAGTGCTCAACCATTTCTCACAACGAGAAAAAACAGGCAGATCTTGCTTTCAACCTGAAATTGTCAGGGTTAAAGTAAGTGACATTTCTCCAAATTTTACTTATTATTATTGTAAGCTACACCAGGGCTGGAGAGATGAATTACTGGCTAAAGTCCTTGCTTCCCAAGTATGAGGACAGAGTTTGATCCCCAGGACCCACATAAATGCTAGATGGGTGTAGTGGCCTGCTTATAATCCCAGTGCTTGGAAGGAAGGCAGAGACAAGGAATACGAAGGTCAAGCTGGCCAGCTGTACTAGCTCAATCAGTGAGCTCTGGGTTCAATTGAGAGACCTTGCCTCAATGAACAAGCAGACTCTCTATGTCAACCTTGAGCTTTCACACTTGTGAACACACATACATATGAGAGAAAGAAAAATATTTACTCTAGCAGAATCTTTGTATATGAAGCTGTTGCCAGAGTGTCAACACAGTATCAGGTATAGTACCAAATTTCTCAGAACTTTCCACATTTAAGTTTTAACTTCTGTAGCTCTCACTAATGGACTAGAATTCATTAGAAATATTATCCTCACTGGCTTGGAGACTGGTTATCATAAAACTCATTACAAGTCTCCTTAAAGACTTGACAGTTACCATTGGGAAAGAGAGCATACATAACAGACCCTGGGCACCTTGGTTTTTGTTGGTGTAGCAAATGGCTAAGAGTGTACGGCTACTGTGCACAAGGCCACTGGTTCATCCCAATTACCACAGAGGATGTGATAGTTGAATCAGTTTGACACTTCTGTTAAACTTGGCAGGTGCTTCATGGGTAGCTGTGCATCATGACACTAAAGTTAGGGATGAAGAAACACACTGGTCTTTGCTCCTTGCTCCCCACAGTGGGCAAACAGATAATGACATAAAAAGCTCAGCTTCCAAGTCAGAGGAGACAAGGATATGCCTCTCTCTCTGCGACATAATATGAAATTGCCCTGTACAGATACAGTACAACCACAAGGGAGTTGTAAACTCTCAGCAACACAAAGAATGAGAAGTTTCAACAGACTTCTTCATGGGTAGCAGAGCTGCTAAATGGCCACTCTGAGCAGGGTTCAATGAAGTCCTGTCAATTTGCATTCTCTGCTGATCAGTACTGTTGAAGATTAAAAAACTCATCTCTGTTGTTGATTTTTTTCACTCTTTTTTGAAATGTCTATTTTTCAGGTTATCCGGTCATTTTTAAGATCAGGTTATCTGAATTTTTAGTATTTTTGGCTTCTGAAGTAGAGTCCCTCATGTATTTTGAATTTATTTCCTTGTCAAATGTTTGCAAACATTTGCTCCTATTCTCTAGTCATCTTTCCACTCTGGTGGTTGTCTTTCCGGCTCTAAGGGGCATTGTGGTCTTATGTAATCCCATTTGTTAATTTTTGCATCTGTTGCCGGTATCTTGGGGATTTCACTACATTTTTTTCCAGGCCAACGCCCCGAAGCACTTCTGTTTCCTTCTATAGTTTCATGGCTTAGATGGAATTTATTTAAGTTTTCAGAATCTATTTTAAGTTCACTTTTGACCTTGATGAATAGAGGCCTGGGTTTTTCTTCGGCAACCACTTATTACAGAGTCTTTCTCAAATATTGTTGTGGGAAATTAGTTGGCTACAACTACAGTTTTTTTCTGGCTTCTCTCTTCTGCCTATCTGATTTTTATGCCAGTACCATGCTATTCTGGTTTCTACCATTTTGTAGTGTGTTTTAAAATTTTTTATTTGTATCTATTAATTGTATGTAATGATGGGCTCATGATGACATTTTCATTACATGGTAATACAGTTTGATACTATCACCACCTATTGCTCTTTTTTGTCCTCCTTACCACTCATAAAAATTCTTTTTTTCTCCCCAATTAGTCACCCTCCTACTACTTATGTGTGTGTGTCTTCCCTTATGGGTCTCGTTAGGGTGTTTATAGAAGCATGTGCACTTTATAAGTGGCTATACTGCTGAAGAGAACGTATCTCTGTATACCAGCAACCATTAGTTTTGTATAAATCCTCAGGGAGAGATAGAGCCCTATAAGCCTTTACTCCTTCCATGACAGGATGTGACTGGTCCAATCCTGTGTAGGTGATCACAGTTTTAAGTTCAAGATGCACCAATTATTTCACGCTCAGAACTCAGTGCCCCACCCCAATTCTTCCTTTTCTTCCTCTGGTTCTTAGAGTTCTTTCCAACCCTTCTTCAAGGTTTCCTGAGCCTCAGAGGAGGTGAGTAGAACATCTTTCATTCAGCAGTCATTCATTCTGAGGATTTGGGCCAGTATGCATCTCTGCAGAGCACTGTAAAAACCGTTCTTTCATCAAAGATCCCAGCAGGACTAACCTGTAGCCGTAGACATAATGTTTTAGAAGGTAATTTGATGTTGTCCATCAGAAGCTTCCTCACTCGGGCCTATGAGTTCCCAGCCATGGAGATGGAACTGTTCCACCGGGGAACAGCTGGTTAACTCCACAACAGTCTCTCCCCTATCACATGAGTGGGCTCGCCTTGCCCGACCAGTGGGTATTGTTGGACCCAGGATCCACATTTGAGTAAAACTGTTGAGAACAATTCTCTCTAAGTGGCCTGCATAGCACCTTTAGGCACTGTCGGTGATAGCCGTCAGGGAGGAAGGCATTCAGCTTAGTTTGAGTTCTCTCTGTTCTGTAACAAAGAGACATGATACCTCCAGCACTAGGGTCTTTCTATGTAGTTCTGTTGGGCAACCGTCTTAGGTTTTCCGTTGGAGTGTGAAGAGACACCATGACCAAGGCCGCTCTTATAAAGGACAACATTTTATCAGGGCTAGCTTACAGGGTCAGAGGTTCAGTCCAGTATTATCAAGACAGGAAGCATGTTAGCATCCAGGCAGGCATGGGGCAGGAGTTGCTGAGAGTTCTACCTCTTGTTCCAAAGGCAAACAAGAAGAGTGTCTTCCAGGCAGCTAGGAGGAAGGTCTCTCAAAACCCACCCCCACAGTGACACACTTTCTTCAACAAGGCCGTGCCTCTTAATACTGCCACTTCCTGGGTCAAGCATACTCAAACCACCATAGCAAACAATAGTGGTAGTGTTGTTTTGGGGGCCTCTGGAATCTCTCTGACAAATAACTTACAAAGAGGTAGACCATCTGGCACCAAGATTTTCATTTATAGCCTCTCAGTTCTGAAAGCAGCTCTATCCGCCCAAATAAGTTACCTCTATTTTGTTTTTTATTTTTTAATTAGCTTATTAAATATTAGATTTCTTTTTTTTTATTTTTGCAGTGTTACTTTTGATTGACACCTGATCCTCCCCCTCACTCCCTCTTTTCTGTTTGTAGTATGAAATCATGAATTATAATGACTCATGTTTTGATCATTTTGCCTTTTGGCTTTGACTTTTTAGGATCTTTTCTGACTCTATCTAAAATCTAGGACTAGGCTGTCCTTGAGCTCACAGAAATCTGCTTGCCTCTGCTTCACCAGTACTAGGATTAATCACCTTTGGTAGAGTTTTAATGCTTTGATGTATATAGGCATATCATCTGTGTTTAGGGCTAGCATAATCTACTCATTTTGCATTTGAATGTCCTCAATTTTCTTTTCTTATTTTATTGCACTTGCAGGACTACATGCTTGGACTGTGTTCCAACATATCCTTTATTGTGCTTAGATAGATTCTTTCTATAGGTTTCTTTTCCTCCTCCTCCTCCTCTTCCTGCTCCTCTCTATTTTGAGTTCTGTAGGCTTCTTATATGTTCATGGGCATTTCTTTTTTTAGGTTTGGGAAGTTTTCTTCTATAATTTTGTAGAAGATATTTACTGGCCCATTACATTGGGAGTCTTCACTCTCTTCTATACCTACTATTCTTAGGTTTGGTCTTCTCATTGCGTCTGTCCGGGATTTCCTGGATGTTCTGGGTTAGTAGCTTTTTGCTTTTTGCATTTTCTTTGACTGTTGTGTCAATGTTTTCTATGGTGTCTTCTGCCCCCAAGATTCTCTCTTCTATCTCTTGTATTCTGTTGGTGATGCTTGCATCTATGATTCCTGATTTCTTTCCTAGGTTTTATATGGCCAGGGTTGTCTCTCTTTCTGATTTCTTTATTGTTTCTATTTCAATTTTTAGATTCTGGATAGTTTTACTCATTTCCTTCACCTGTTTGATTGTGTTCTGCTGGAGTTCTTTAAAGGATTTTTGTGTTTCCCCTTTAAGGGCTTCTAGCTGTTTACCTGTGTCCTCCTGTATTTCCTTGAGGAAGTTATTTATGTCTTTCTTAAAGTCCTGTATCATCATCATGAGAAGTGATTTTATAGCTGAATCTTGCTTTTCTGGTGTAATGGTGTGTCCAGGACTTGCTATGGTGGGAGAATTGGGTTCTGATGATGCCAAGTAACTTTGGTTTGTGTTGTTTATTTTCTCATGCTTGCCCCCACCATCTGGTTATCTCTAGTGCTACCTGCCCTCGCTAAATTTACTGGAGCCTGTCCTTCCTGTGATCCTGGTTGTGTCAAAACTCCTCAGAGTCAAGCTGTCTCTGTGGTCCTGTGATTCTGGGATCCTGTGATCCTGGGCTTGTTAGAGCACCTGGGAGTGGAGCTTCCTCTGGGTGTTGTGGGACTGGCTGCGGAGTTTGCACCCAAGGTCTGCTCAGGGCACCAGCCCACACAGACCAGAAAGAACCCATGTCACTGGGCTGCCAGAGTTCCTGTGTGCCTGGGTCCTGCAGGTTGCAGCTGCTCCCAGTGTTGGGACAGATGTGTCCTCCTCACCTCCGATGCTCTGATCCTGGGCGTGTTAGAGCACCTGGGAGTGGAGCTTCCTCTGGGTGTTGTGGGTGAAATTTTTCTTATTTACAAATTTTTATTTCATTTTATATATATGTGAAGTGGGATTTTCTGGTTTCACTGGAGACTCAGTTTCATCCTAGGATGTTTTTCTGGAAGCTGTCTTATGAGAGGATGTTTTACCGAGAACAGACATGTGATGTTTTACTGGCGGCTGCCCGGTAAAAGGGCATATGACGTTTTGCTGGAGTGGACGCTCGGGAGGACACATGCTGTTTGGAAAGTGTATAAGTATAACCCGGCAGACCGTGGAAACACTCTGGCATTGGTTTGCCTTGCTTTCTTCACTAATCTTTGCTTGTGATTTTGTAGAGAGAGATGCATCAAAGAACTTCTGGCATTGTTCCTGATGCTTCTCGCTGCTTCAGTGGATTCATGCTGATTGTGGGAGATTTGTGTTTTTTTTTTTTTTTTTTTTCTTTCGAGCCACTGTTATTGACTCATGTTTGGTGTTTTGCTAGTGGACTAGACTGCTGACAATGAACATTGGAATCACCCTAAAGAGCTATTTCTAAACAGGTCCATAGCTCCCTTCTCCCAGTAGCCATCTTCCTCCCCTACCTTTGGTCAGTGGATTATACGGGAGGTTGACGCATTTAAGAATGCTTATTAAATTAGGTTTTGAAAAATAGAAGCCTACATGTCTGAGTGTCTTGCCTGCATGTGTGTATGTGCACCATATGCATGCCTGATGCCTGTGGAGGTAAGGCGAGGACATGGAGTTACTGGGACTAGAGTTACAGGTGGTTGTGTGCCCCCATGTGGATGCTGGGAACCCCCACGTGGATGCTCAGGTCCTCTGCAAGAGCAAGAACAACAAGCACTTTTACTTGTTGATCCATTTCTCTAACCGCTTGACTATTATTGGAGACTTTTCCTATATCTATTTAGACGATCATTTATTTTTATTTATTTATTTTTATTTATTTTTATTCATTCATTCATAATACTGGAGATTGAATCTGGGATCTCATGCATGTTAGGCAAGCACTATACACTGAGATATAGCTCAACCCTAGCGTTTTTTTCTTTTGTATGTGTGTGTGAGAGTTGGAGTGGGAGGTGGATAGGTGTGCTTATCTTTTAAGCTAAAATTCTCTATCCAAAGTAATAACGAGGAAGATACAATTAAGAACTGTAAAATGTAATATTTTATAAATCTTTCTCAGAAAGTTCTTAAGGGTAAGCTTCGTTTGAATGGAAGGTTGTCCTCAAAAAAGAAAAAAGAATAAGATTGAAGATGTGGTAGGTTCAATCTAGGAGACTGACAAAGTCTATCAGGCATGGGACCTGACTAATACGTATGGACAATATGTATGGATTAGCCTTTTGAAGATAAACATTGGCATTACAAAGCATGACTGAGATCTCATGGAACGGGAGCTTCTTTTTTAGTAATGGTTTAGGTGAACGCTTGATACTAGTTTTAATTATAGGTCCCCCGTCCCCTCTGAGACAGGGTTTCTCTGCCTAGTCCTGGCTGTCCTGGCACTCACTCTGTAGACCAGGCTGCTCTCAAACTTAGAGATCCTCCTGCCTCTGCTTCCCCAGTGCTTCGATTAAAGGCATGCACCACCACTGCCCAGCTAATTATAGTGTTTTTATACTAATTTATACTTTATATGCTTAAACTATATAGTGGTCCTTCAGCACCCTCTGGGGATAGGTTATAGGACCTTTTATGGATGTTCAAATCCTTTACATAAAATGAAATGTTTTAATATAGTCTATGTACCTTCCTGTATGTGTTTAATAATTTCTAGATTACTTATGGTATCTAATAACAATGTAAATGCTATTGTTTACTGGATAACGAACCAAAAATTCCTTACATAAAATGTAATATTTTTTATATAGCCTATGTAGATTTGCTATATATGTTAAATACTTTCTAGATTATTAGAATACATAATAATAATTCAAATGCCATTGCTTACTGAACAATGACCCGAAAAACCCTGCATATGCTCAATATACATTGAGCCATTGCAATTTTTGGTTTTTGGTTGGCTCAGTTTGTGGCTGCACAGCCTGTAGATATATGGAAGGCTAATTGTATTCTCATTTTCATTGTGATTTCTTTAGTAGGTGTTTAGATGGTGTGTTTCTTAATTTTAAGACATATGGGGCTCCTGGTAATCTTTTTATTGATTTCTGGCTTAATTGCCTGGTAGTTAAAGATAGTCAGTTGAT
Source organism: Montemys delectorum (assembly GCA_019843815.1). NCBI lineage: Eukaryota > Metazoa > Chordata > Mammalia > Rodentia > Muridae > Montemys > Montemys delectorum. The sequence continues at coordinate 9,285 of JADRCD010144625.1, forward strand.
TTCTATCCTTTGAAATTTGTTGAGACTTGCTTTACAGCGCAGCATATGGTTAGTTTTTGAAGAGTGTTCTGAGTGTACTTGCCATGAATGTGTGATTTGCAGTTGCTGGTGCAGTGTTCTAAATATGTCAATTAGGTTAGGCTTGTTACACACGTTGCTCAGATTTTCCATCTCCTGATCCTCTTTCCTTGCTTGTTGTATCAATTTCAGGGAGAGGTGTATTTAAATCTCCCACTGCTTTTATAGATTTGCTTGTTCTCCTAGCAGTTGAGTCAGAGTCTTGCTTCATTTATTTCGAGGCTAAGTTATTTATTTATTTATTTTAAAGATTAATTTATTTATTATATGTAAATACGCTGTATCTATGTTCACTCACACCAGGGCATTACATCTCATTACAGATGGTTGTGAGCTACCATGTGGTTGCTGGGATTTGAACTCAGGACCTCTGGAAGATCAGTCAGTGCTCTTCACCACTGAGCCGTCTCTCCAGCCCTCGAGGCTAAGTTATTAAGTACATAAAAATTTTAAAGTGTTATGTCTTGCTGGCAAATTAGGCCCTTTATCCCAATGAGGTAGCCTCTTAGTGCTTCTTGTCGACGGCTCTGTGACGGGGCTCATGGACCTTTTCTGTGGAAGCATTTGGGTGACATGAGGTGGTCTACTGTTAATCTCCTGGTGCTCTCATGTTCCCACTGAAGCTCCTGGGGAGAGGGCACGTCCACGCTCAGTTTTATGTCCAGCTGCATGACTTTGTCGATGGGAGGACTCATATGACTTACATCTAATATGATCACGATCCATTTTGGTGTGTCTCCACCATCTCGTCTGTTTCCCTTCATGTTGCCTGCTTCAATTTCTTTTTTTCTCCCTTCTCCTCCTTTCTATAGATTGACTTTTAAAAATTCATCCCCCCCCTTTTAGCTTTGAAGTTAAATATTTTTATCATCATGTTATTGAGCACTTTGACTTCACAGAGCCCATTAGTCATCGATACTCTTACCCTGTTCCCAGATAACATGTTCATGATCTTGGCTGACTTACATGCTGTTGTCATTGTCATGGTTCTGGCATATGTGAATTTTAAATGGTATGAAGCACATTCATGATTAGTTTCTGCAGCTAGTGTTGCACACATACTTTACCTTTTTCCTTCCATGTTTTTTCTTGCTTCATCTATGTCAGTTCATCTGGCACGATTTCTTTTCAGTTTGAAACACTCCAAAGTTTCCTCTAATGCATGCCTGTGTGTGATAAATTCTCTTGGTTTTGTTTATCTGAAAATACCCTTATTCCAACTCGATTAAAAAACATTTTATTGATTCTTTGTTTCCCATCATACACCCCAGTTCCTTTCATCTCTCTGCCCTCTCATATCCACTCTTTACTCTTACAACCTCCCCACAAAATAAAAAACACACACACACACACACACACACACACACACACACACACACACGCACAAGCAAGCAAAACACATACAAAAACATCTCATTGAGGAAGTTGTAGTGTGTCAGTGTGTCCCACAACATATCCCTCTGTCCACACATCTTCACTTGCAAATGTTCATTGCAATGAGTCACTGGTCTGCTTTGAGGCCTCTGGCTTCTGTGACACCATCAACGTTGGATTCTCACCTGGACTCTTCCCCAGTTAATCCTATTGCTCCCCAGTGTCAGCAGCTTTAGATCAGTAAAGCCAGCCCTTTCATGAGTCCCAACCATTTGCAGATGGTGTAGATTTTGGAATGGACCATCTCAGAGCCCTGGATCTGGGCCTGGGTGGTAGCTGAGCTCATCAGCCTGTTGACTCTTTATCTAGTACCACCAGGGCAAGCTCTCCAGCATTGCTCCAGAGAGGCTAACTCATGCTGCCATCAGCAGAGGACAGGGTCAGCTCTCCTTCTCTCTTACCCTTGGGCTGGCTTACCTGCACCCATGCTTTAAAGCCAGCTCTACTGTGCTGCCCAGCTAAGGGCCCACTTTCCCAAGGCTGCAGCCAGTGTTGGGGCAGGCCTATCTCTCTCACTCTCACACCCTGAGGGCTGGCTCACCCATGTCTTAGCCATTAGGGATACCCTTCATTGTGCTACAAGGCCTGGGTTCCATGTTTCTGAGCACTACAGACAGTGAAGGTGGCAAACCTAGCTCTCCTGCTCTCCTGCTCTTGGACTAACTCTCTCAACTCCCTCTGGTAGTGAGAGGATTAGGAAAAGGGCATTACCTCTGCACACATGCCACTTCACAGTAGACAAGTGGCAGGCAGGTGAGAGAGTGGGCCAGCTCTCCAGAGTGCAGCATCCAGTGAGGGCAAGGTTTGTTCTCCATAGTCCCTGGGCATCCAAGTGGTCCCCCATGACTACTCAGATCTGGGATATCCCCTTGTTCTCTATTGGTAATATGAGCCATGGACAGTTGCTCATATTGCCAATAGCGAATTACATCACACCCCTGCCACTGCATAGACCAGACCCAGACATGGCCCTCCGTGGCAGCTTGGGTGGGAACTTCACCATGGCCCCAGATGGCAGAGCTGGTCATTCACAACAGGCTACTCCTCTCCTCCTCAAGTCTCCAGTTCCATCTCTCTTCCCAGTGCTCAAGCTGCTCCACTTCTCTTTCTCTCGAGTCTGTCTACCCCATAGTCACACTTTATGGTGGTTCCCACAGCAGGTTGGCCATGAGGCTCACAGCCCTCTGAGTGACATCCTCAGCCTGTGCTGTGTGGTGTGGTGGCAAGCAGGTATCTATAGCCCATCGGTGCTGTGTGCTAGAGGGCAGGTCTGTGGGTGGCACAGTGGCTTAAAGGTCTCTGCCTGTCTTCCTCTTCCCATGTTGTGTTGCGTGGTGGTAGGAGGGGCTTTATGTGTCTATGACCTGCCCCATCCCATACCATGGGCAGAGAGTAGATCTGTGGGCATCTTTTTCTACCTGCATCAAGTGGCATGGTGGAACAGAAGTCTCTGTCTGTCTTCCTCCTCCCTTGCTGTGCTGCCTGGATTTGATTGATTTGATTTCTAAGTATCCTAGGCATAAAACAGCTTTGGCCACTAATCCAGGCATCAAGCTAGGATGACCAAAGGTCTACCAACTGCTCTGCCCCTGACTGACATAAGAACAACATCACCAAATAAGGTGTCTCTTCACCCATTGCCAGGGCACTGACTCCATTTTTGTCTTGCACCTTCAGTGGGCTCCTGCATCTGTTCTTTGAGGTACTTGGGCAATTGGAGGACTCCTTAGACCTCCTTTCAGTTTGAGAAAATTAGAGGTTGAGTGGCTTTCTGCAAGAACGGGATCACCCTTGGTTCAATCTCACTGTTCTTTATGTTCCAAACAGAGGCATTGAAGACCACTTCAGCCAGAGACTCAAGTAGGTCATCAAAATCAGGTTTGTTTGTTTGTTTTTTTCCACAAAAAGGGCAGTCATCTCCAGCTGTGCAATGTAGCAGTCCCCTGATTATACTGCTCAGAGAATTGCCAAGATGGGATGCTTCTCCAAGTCAGACCCTTGCTAACTCTTGCAGTGTAGCATACACAGAGGACATTGTCTTAGGGTTTTATTGCTGTGCAGAGACACTATAATCATGGCAATTCTTATAAATAAAAACAGGTAATGGTGGCTGGCAATAGAAGGGAACTATGTCCCACATTGGGCAGAGCTTGATCATTAGAGACCTCAAAACCCACCCCTACAATGACACACTTCCTCCAAGAAGACCACACCTACTCCAACAAAGCTACACCTCCTAATAGTGTCACTCCCTGTGGGCCAAGTATTCAGACACTTGAGTCTATGATAGCCAAACCTAGTCAACCTGCCACAACAGTGTAAGCATGTTTGGACCTATAGATCTTCACAGGGCCCACAGGGAGGCAGGGCTTATATTCTGACTTGGATGATATCACAAACGAGTTCTTATGCATCCAGCATGGCCAAGTGAGAGCAAGAGAAGAAAGTGGTCGTGGCACTGCTGTGGCCTTCTGTCAAGTGCCCGACATGATGTTTTAGGCCTCATGCTGATGAGGGACTGCTGATGAGCTGAGAAAAAACCATTCATTAGGAGACCGTATGACATCTTAAAACCTGTAAGTTAAGTTAAAGATATCATAAGACCACATGATATCTTAAAACCCGTAACAGTTAAATAAGTGGAGAGGCCTGCAGACTGTAACCCAGTGAGGTTAGGCTGAGACGGACAATGTGACTCTGCCCTAACATTGCCAGCAGGATACCTTTCTTTCTATTCCTCCCATTTGGCCCTAAAGAGTATGCTATTTAGATGTAGTGCTATAGAACATACCACAACATCTTTGAAGTTAACCCCCCCCCATCCCAAAATAATAAAACCTGACTTTAACTACAACTCATACCCCATTTAGAGCTGACAGAATAGGCAATCTCACACCCAATGTAGAATTTACACGACTAGAGACAGATATGAGTCTTAAGCTCACTCTTGGCAGCCCGTGTTCCCCTTACCACTTACAAACTCTTGTTTTGTGAGTTATCTCATTTAATTTGTTCCCATAACAGCACTAACTCCCTTTCTCAGGTGGACTTAGAGACAGTTCAGTATTTACTTCCTTAATGAAAACTTTCTTTGACAATGGCATGTATATTACAATGCACTTGTATTATTCTTATCCCACCACACTTCCTTATCTGCCTCCACCCCAGTCAGCTCTCTCTCTTCCGTGTAGGTACTTTCCCACACCTTCTGTTTTGTTCTGTGACCCACTGAATTTAACCAGGGCCATCTGAATGACCATGGCTACAGAGCTATCTAGTGAAGCCTTTAACTCTGAAAAAAGTTAGAGGAGAAATATTCTGCCCTCCTCCAGAATCCACTAGTAGCCAACAGTTCAGCAGGGCCCCATAAGCCCCTCTCTCGTCCATGATGGGATGTCGACAAATGCAGTCTTGTGCAGGCCCAGTGCAGACAGGTGAGGTTGCCGTGAGCTCTTGACTGTGTCTTGCTCAGAAGATAGCATTTTGTACTTTGTCTCCCTCACTATATTTCAGCTCCTCAATTTTTCTGCCCCTTCTTCTAGAATATTCCATGGTACTATAGAAGCTTAGGGGAGGTAGTATAAATAAATGTCCTGTCTAAGGCTGAGAACTCAGCCATCTCTCACTCTCAGCACCTTGGACAGCATAGGTCTCTATATTCACCACTGCTCATAGTAGAGAGAAACTTCTCAGATCAATGTTGACAGTAGCATTTGTTTACGAATATAGACAAAGATGTCTTGAAGTCAGAAAGACCTACATCAATTTGACTAAGCAACAGCCATAATTTCTCATCTAGGGTCTATGACTTTCCCCAGCCATAATGAGAGGGAGGGAGTACCGGGGCTGGGAAGGTTTAAACAGGGATGAGGGTGGGGAGGTGGGAGAGATGAGGGGATAGGGGTTACCAAAAGGAAGACTACATGAAAAATCCAAATGGAAACCTGCTCTTCTGTAAAACAATTATAAAATATAAGTTTAAAAAAAAAAAAGAGTTAGGGGGCTGGAGAAATACCTGGAAAGTTTAAGAGCACTTGTTCTTGCAGAGGACCTGGCACCCACATGATAGCTCATAAACATCTGTGTAACTCCAATTCTGATGACTTCTTCTGACTGTTTCAGTCAATGGGTATCATGTGATATATATATATATATATATATATATATATATATATATATATATATATATGCATGCAGACAAGACACTTGTACAATATAATACAATAGAGTACAGTACAGTACAATACATCTTAAAAATTCCTTTAAAAATTTAGAAGGGAAACAGCCTACTTGACTAGGTAATGCTATTTCTAGAACCCATAAGTTTTTGAGTAAGCATTCCAGTGTTAGCTGCAAGGTGCCTCTTTATCCCCAAAGTCCCCCCAAAACACAGGCTCTTGCCATTGCTCTTGTTTGTCTACCAGAACTAGACGTTGTAATGCTGTTGTTGAAGAAACCACACAACTTGGTTGTGACATATGTTAAATTAAGCTGGGCCTGAGCTGGAAGTTTCCTGTCTAGCTGTTATGATGCTGGCATGCGCTGTTCAGATTGCTGGAGAGACAAGGCATCAGTGGCCTTACCCGGCTGTGAAGCCTGTGAGCTACGATACCAACTGGCCTGGCAAGAGGAGCCCAGCGGTACAAGAGTGGTACAAATCTTCTGAGGGTAACCAGATGCTTTCTTATTAGATTTGGGGCCTTCTCCTCAAGAGAGAATTCATGCCTGGCATTGTAAACAGACTAATTGTTGTTCAGAGTGTCAGAAAGAAAGGGGAGACAGGGCTCCTGCTACATGATGACTTGGGCCAAATCACAGATCCAGCAAATGTCAATGACCAGGCCCTGAAACTTGCTCCTCAGTTCCCTGGATCTGGGTCATCTGGTGGCCTTGAAGGTAGGTCAACAGAATTAGTCACCATGGCTAAGGGAAAGGCATACCAGGCAGGTTCCACAGCTATCTGTGTGTTTGGAACATCCACCTTACCATTTAAGTAAAGTCAATTTTAAAATAAGAGATTTATTAGCTTCTTGTTTTTGTTTTCCTCATAAGAAGGATGAGGAGATTAGAAAGATGAATGTTCTGAAAGGCGGTGAAAATTTTCTCATCACGTTGAGTATCAGAACATTTCTGTGTTCTACACGGTAAAGCTCTCTGCTCTCTCTAGGAAAGGAATCTCAGTGTCTGGAGTTTCCTATTGAGGAGCTGATATTTTTCTATAAGGAATAATTCAATATGACAAAATGTATGTCTATGAATTATTCTGTTATGAACACATGGAATTTTTTTGTGTCTGAGTTTGCCTCAAACCTAGACAACCATAAGTTTGGGGCAGCTATTGTGTCTCCCACAGCACCTGACCAGCACCAGAGTCCAAGCTCTGTCAAGCATCTGTGTGTTTAGCTGAGCTTCTTTTATAGACCACTTAGAGGACATTAGGCTTGCCTCACCTGAGCAGATTTCTCTGGTAAGTTGGAAATCGTTCTATATTTACTCAATTGTTCATGCAAATCTTTTCCTGATGTCTTTGATGAAACATGCCCCCCGTCCTTTCTGTTCCTGTTCATGCCATCTTCACCCTGATAATAACACCAGGCTATAGTCATTGGCTTATCCTAGAAATCTTGCACACTTAATCTCTCTCTTTCTCTCTCTCTCTCTCCCTCTCTCTCTCTCTCCCCTCTCTCTCTTTGCGTATGTGTGTGTGTGTGTGTATATGTATGTGTGATTACTGTATCACTTTCACTAAACTGTCTATCCTTGTGTCCTTTACTTCTTTTTGTGTCTTGGCACAGACTGTGTAAGAGTCAAGAGTATAGGAGGAAAGAATGAGTAGAGGGAGAGAAGAAATGAAAGGCAGGGTGAAATGGACAAAGGCGATGGGGAAGAGGAAGGATGGAGGAGAGAGGAGGAAGGAGAAAAGATGGAGAAGAGAGGAGGGAGGAAAGAGGGGGAGGGAAGAATCTTGTGAAAACAATAAAGTGCCAAGAGGAAGTAACAAGGTCTCAAGTTCTCGAAGATTAGAAATGCATGGATGTGATACCATCAGCTCTCCTTTGAGGGGTTAGTCTAATTCCAGAGTTTTGAAAACCTTCAAATAGCAGTTATTAGTAAGTGTGAGAATAATGATTCTGTAGTCCTTAGATGAAGAAGCTACTGATCAGTCAGATTCCTACATCTGATGGATGTTCTAGTCCCAGGGCAAGAAAGGGCAAAATGAGAGGGCACTGAATACACAGAACCCCATTCATTCTGACCTAGCTTCACTTTTGTCCGATATTCTTAGCTAGAGTAAGAGCTCCTAGGCAAATAGTGTTCACTACATTATTTTGAAAAGCTCCTGACAAAGTGAATTTGCTATTTTCTCCATAAGTTAAATATCTCAGATCTTTCATGGACTTATTTATTTTGATTTCTTTGATACTGGCTCTCTCTATGTAGCCCTGGCTCTCCTGGAACTCACTATGCAGACCAGGGTGGCCTTGAACTCACAGAGATCCACCTGCCATGGCTTCCTGGGTGCTGGCATGAAAGGTGAGTGCCACTTACTACACTGGGCTTCACGGTATTTCTTAAGGGCCTCTTGCCACAGTGGAAGCCAGTTCTTCATGAAAGCTTAAGCTAGAGCCAGGGCTGGGGACAGAGGAACTGGTTGAGAACAACCTGCTCTTGACATAAGGCAGATGTTATTGATAGTGAGACAGAGCCATGGTGTTAAAGAGTATTAGAAATATCTGAGACCTTAGAAGCCAGCCACTTTGCAGCAGAGAAAAAGAGCTCAGGTGACAGGCCATTTCCTCAACCACAGTTTTCAGAGGCTGAGCTGGAGAGAGTCTTATGTTACCTCCAGGGAAGCTCTGCACAGTAGAAGGCTAAGATGACGGTGGACAGGCCAGAGATGATAAACTCTGCTCGTACATGCCCTTATGACAAGGTTTGTAAGCCCCCGTGGGGAGTGAGGCCACATAAGCAGAGCTGTCTGCGAGTTGGGCAGGAAACTACAGGGATACAGTTTTCCTGGCTCGTCACTCATGTCAAAGGGGACTTTTCGGTGGTGCTGCCTGCTTTAGAATCACCCATGTTCCTTAAATAACCCCTCACCCATGTTCCTCTAAGTAACTCTAATGAGCTCATTTGCTTGCCGAGCTAGACCGTGGTGGAGCCTTTTCCTTTGGTATACTATCGCTACACAATTTGGGGGTGCATAGATGCTCCATGTGGGTTTTCCAGTACTGGAAACCCACAGACTGGAACTGGTACTTGTCTGGGGTTTCAGCTCGTGACCACATGGGCCTCTTCAAAGGGATGCTTGAGTGTGTTCACTGTATGGCATGATCCAGGTATCCTTGGTTAGTCACCCCAAAGAACAATATGGTGTTCTTCTGCAAAGCCAAGCCATTGGTGATCTGTCTTTGAAACTCTCACACTTATATTGTATTTTTATTACCAAACAGGTATAAACCCCCAGTTCACACAACATTGCAAATGTGGGAGATGAGATGGAGGTTTCGTGCCGGGTGGTGAGGTGGTAATGGGGGAGGTGGGGTGGGGGTGGGGTTGGGGAGAATGTCTACTGCCCAGGAGTTATGACTAGGCTTTTTTTTTTTTTTTTTTTTTTTTGAGACATATTCTGTCTTCTGCTCCTGCCTCAGCCTCCTGAGTGCTGATTTCCAGGTGTCTTGACTTGACTATTGTGCTGGTATCTTTCAATAGTCACACCTCAATCTTCAGGGCAGACACGGTGGCTATGCCCCTCTTAGCATCTGCTAGGGTCTGACAGCGCTGCTTATAATTAGCCAAACAATAATCCCCACTGCTGCGCTAACTCCAAGGCTCATCTGCTTGCTTCTCTGGAGAGTTTTAAATAGACAGGGATGTGTTAATGACACAGCGCATTATCTGTCTGTTACCATTTTGGCAGGCGCCCGCCGCTGTGGAGACGTGAGTTTCTTAAGGAGGAGTTAATCGGCATGAAAGCAGCGGAGCGGCTGCTTCTGTGTAACAGACATGAAACATCAGTACCCAGATGGCTTGGGAAGGCTGGGGGTCCCAGAACGCTAGGAGCTCAGTGCCCTTTGAGTAGCGATTGTGGGATCAGAGGTGGATAAGACATGTCCGAGACCTCATTGGAGGCCCTGGTACCTCCAGGTAGTCTATGTTTTTACTGACATCTCAGCTCCATTTTTACTCCAAAGCACTGAAGCTGTATCCAAACTCAGCTTTGGAAGCGAAGGAGGGAAAGGGGGAACTGTGATTATTGCCTATTTTCAAATCTCTGTCTGTCTTGTGCTGGGTGCTCCCCAAACCAGTCTTAGGACTCCTCCACTCTTTGCTCCTCATTTGCATATGAATGTTCCTCCCACAGGCATTTTTTTTTCTCTCCCACTCAGACTCATGAATCTTCCTGTGAGCTGCTGTCCCTCAGTAAATGGTGCCATCATTCTCTCCGCTGCCCAAGTCAGAAAGCTCAATAGTGTGACGTGATGATTAAGGGAAGATTGGTACTTGAGTGCCAAGCCTGCACTTCAGCTCGGCCGCTTACAAAGCAAGGTGGTTCTGCTTGATGTCCCAGCTTCTGCTTTGTGAAAAGTGCAGATAAGAATAGGCAACACCCTCAGCAGGCAGGGGAAGAATTCAAAAAAACAGTCCATGGCTAGCACATGACGATAGGTCAAGAAATGCCCCCAAGATTCATTAGGCTCTTGAGATTTATCTACTTTGTGACATTTGCCTCCCCCCAGACACCCCCCCCCCCCCCATCAGCCTGAGTTGCCATCGTGGCTCAGCTGAATAAATGCTTCCTGGAGAGGATCTTGCAGGCAGAGGCATCTCAAAATTGTAAATAGAGTGATGTCATGTGCTAGCTTAGCAATCTCCACATCCTCTTGTTCTTAGAAACCGTGTTGCGTTTCTGTCATGAACCGAAGGGTTCTGTAGGCTTTGACCCATCTCCTCAACAGTGTCTCTCCTCCATTGCTTTGAGTTTCTTTCAGTTCTCTGCACAAAGGGCAGCAAAACTCTTCCCCTTAGGTCTGTACATACTTTTCCTTTTCAATGAAAAATTCCTCCCTCTCAAGCGCCTTGGTTCTAGCTCACTTTGTCTGTCAACTTGACATAGTCTAAAGTCGCCCGAGATGGGAGTCTCAACTGAGGGACTGACCAGATCCAATTGGCCTGTGAGCCTGTCTAGGGGTGAGGGATTATCTTGATTGTTGACTAGTGTAGGAGGGCCCATCCCACTGAGGGTAGCACCGATGTTGGCCAGATGATTCTGGCTAAGCATGAGCTTTCCATTGAGCCGGCAAGCACCATTCCTTCATATAGTTTTTGCTTCAAGTTCATGCTAGTATCCTGCCCTGACTCACCTTAATGGTAGACGGTGACCTGGAAGTACAAGCAAACAAATCCTTCCCTTACCAGTCAGAGTGATTCATCAAAGCAGCGTGATGAAATTGGTGACTTTTCATTGGTAATGAAGCCTGTCTCAGGGTTTACTATGGATCATTTTGAGAAAGACAGGGAGAGACAGGGGGATGCCAAGTCGTCTCTAGGTGTTTTATTTCTTCCCTTCAAGCTTCTCCTAGGCCTTCAACACAAGGATTGAGTCCTGTGCCCCCCAGGTTTCATGGTTGTACGATCAGCTCTGGATGCGGCATTTCTCAGGTTTGATCATAGACTCTAGGAAGCTCTGCCCCTTTTGCATGGCTCTCAATCTTTATCTTTTAGTCTCTCTTAAATATCACTTGTATATTTAGTATTATTAATATATAGTATTATTAATAAATAAGATTAACAATAACATAACATTATTTATATGCTATATTTATATTTACATATAGTATATTATATTTTTGTTTTTATTATATTAGATATACTATATACATAGTAATATTATAAGTATTCTAGGGAGCTGGCTCCAGTACTGAGGGGTGTGGTCAGCTCCTCACCTCCCTCCATATCTGTAATTCACTACATAAACAAACTCAAAGAAAAAAACCATATGATCATCTCACTAGATGCTGAGAAAGCATTTCACAAAATCCAACATCCCTTCATGATTAAAGTCTTGGAAAGATCAGGAATTCAAGGCACATACTTGAACATAGTAAAAGCAATATACAGGAAACCAGTAGCCAACATCAAACTAAATGGAGAGAAACTTGAAGCAATCCCACTAAAATCAGGGACTAGACAAGGCTGCCCACTCTCTCCCTACCTATTCAATATTGTACTTGAAGTTCTAGCCAGAGCAATTAGGCAACAAAAGGAGATCAAAGGGATACAAATTGGAAAGGAAGAAGTCAAATTATCACTATTTGCTGACGATATGATAGTATACTTAAGTGACCCCAAAAATTCCACCAGAGAGCTCCTAAACTTGATAAACAACTTCAGCAAAGTAGCCGGATATAAAATTAACTCAAGCAAATCAGAGGCCTTCCTCTACACAAAGGATAAACAGGCAGAGAAAGAAATTAAGGAAACAACACAATAGCTTCACAATAGCTACAAATAATATAAAATACCTCGGTGTAACTCTAACTAAGCAAGTAAGAGATCTGTTTGACAAGAACTTCAAGTCTCTGAAGAAGGAATTCGAAGAAGATCTCAGAAGATGGAAAGATCTCCCATGCTCATGGATTGGCAGGATTAATATAGTAAAAATGGCCATCTTACCGAAGGCAATCTACAGATTCAATGCAATCCC
>JADRCD010144626.1:0-26001 GCA_019843815.1 Montemys delectorum
TTTTTTTTTTTATTATTTTAATTTTATGTGCATTGGTGTTTTGCCTGCATGCATGTCTGTATGAGGGTGTCAGATCCCCTGGAACTGTAGTCACAGAGAGTTGTGAGCTGCCATTTGGATGGTCCTCTGGAAGAGCAGCTCATGCCCTTAACCACTGAGCCACTTCTCTAGCCCTGCATTCATGTTTTAAAAGTTGCAGTTATGTGCGTGCAAAACAGAGGACGCAGAAGCAAGCGGTAAGAGAAAAATGAATCCTGGAGCTATAGGTTTGGATCCATTCGTGTAAAGGTAACCTTGGGTCTGCTCCAGCATGGATGAACCTTTCTGGGTTTGTGCTAAGTGAAATAGCCAGCCACAAAAGGGCAAAGACGTCTCGTCGACATATGTGGAGTACCTATAAGCCAAATTCACAGGAACAGAAAGAAGATCTGTGGTGGCTAGGGGTGATAGGAAGAAGGGGCAGGAGTTACGTAAGGGGATACTTTCAGTTTGGTAAGATGAATGACAGTGGTGGTGATGCCAGAACAATCTAGAAGCGCACAATGCCACTGAGCTGTTCACTCAAAACTGCTGAGAAAGTAAAAATACAAATGTCTGAACACAGGCATGAATAAGATTGAGTAGCGTAAGAAATAGTAACAGCTGAATCCCCAGTGTGTGTCAGGGGGAAAATGAAGCAGAATCACTCACATGTAAGGGACAGAAAAAGATGTTGATGCAAAGAAGAAGAGGGGGGTCAGGGGGCCATGGGAGGAGGCTGGGGGGGGGGAGGGGGAAGGAAAGCCAGTAAGGGAGAGAACAGACGATGTGGTTGACAGGCTCTTAGAAAGAGTGGTACCAGCCTGGGACTGTGGGAAGACACTCCAGCACCCCACCCAAGGCGCCTTGATAGCCAGAGCTGTGGGTCAGCACAGAGCGCAAGACTGCAAGCACAGCTGAGGCCCGTTGAAACTGGAAAAAGTTAGCCAAAGAGAACCATGCCACCACACCAGGCCTGCGTGAAGGAAGGCCCCGGCAGTTCTTCCTTCCGCTTCACTCTCAAGGTCAGGGGCTGTCCCTAGAAGAACAGTGGGAACAACGCCAGCTCAGAAGGGAGTGTGTTCACTAAAACAAGCTGCTTACACACTACTGCGTTTACTAGAGAGAGGCCAAGAGGACAAGGTCTCTGGCAGGCCTTCGTGTGTGACTCTAACAAAAGCACACACCTGTCCTTAGCGGGTACTGTAGCGAAGTGGAGAGATCTGGGCCAAAAGTAAGGCAGAGTTCCAATTCTAGGTTGGCAGAAGAATGTGGTAGCCATAAAAATGGTCCAACCTAGCGAGGTGGCTCATACCTGGAATCCCAGAACCCGGGAGGCGAAGGCAGGGAACTCAAGACTTTAAGGTCATCCATGATCCTCTGCCTACAAATAAAACAGATAAGAGGAGGTGGCTTCAGAATGTAAGAGCTCACTTGGACAGGAAGTGAGAGACCGCGGTGACCATGACCAGGACGACCCTGGACAACACCCAGGGAAAACAAACACTGTGGTTTGGATGTCCCCTACAAGGTGCGTGCTGGCGCTGACCTGTCACTGAGACAGGAGTAAGAGCAGGATCACTAAGAAGTAGTTAGACCATGATGGTGCTCCCTCACGAATGGAGGACTAGCATAGCATTGTTCCAGAGGGAGTGGGAGCCTAGCAAAACAAGGTGGGCGTGTCTCATGTACCTCTTGCTTGCTCTTCAATCCTGCGACAGAGCGACAGAGCGGTGCAGAGGAAGGCCTTTACCAAATCCTGGGGCCATGCTTCCAGACCTCCACCTCTCCCAGACCAGGAGCCAAATAAGCTTTTACTGCTTAGAAATGACCAAGAAGACTACGTCCAGAATGACCGGCTTGGCTATGCTAGGGTTTATGGTCACCACAGTAGTGAGCGCTTTTCAGTAGAGTTGTTCTATCACTGCCCCGTTTCCTATAATCCTACATAGCAGGGCCGTAAGGATAAAGGAGTGGCCACAGTGACAAGTGAAGGTCAGTGGTCAAAGAAGGGAAGCAGGGAAGTCAGCAGCTCACCAAGCAGCCAGCCACTGAGGAAGGGGAAGTTTTAAGTGGGAGCAGAGCACGGTGCCCTGTGCTGGTGCAGACAGAGCCCTGCACAAAGGCAGTGCTTCTGCGGTGCGTCTGACCCTAGTCACAGATGGGGTGGATGCTTATGACAACTCCCCAGTCAGGGTTCATGAAGGAATGGGTCTCTTCTTAAAATTGGCACAAAAATAGTTCTGGACCAGCAACAACCCTGACGGAACTGAGGAATGTGACAGAAAGGTTGTAAATGAGGAGTGAGTGAGGAAACTCAGAGTATCTGGAGTGCCAAAGTGGGGATACGTGCTATTTACCTTCCCCTGCAGAACAAATCACTCAGACCTTTGACTGTGTGTCGCCTCCTGGTTCTGTGAGGGAGTCCAGATGCCTGCAACTAAGTAATCCCAGCTCAGAGCTTCTCCCCAGACCGCAGTCATCGAGAGAGTTGACAGGTGATAGAGGGTCTGGTTCCAAGTTTATCACAGGGAGCCTGGGAAGCCCCTGTTCCCTCCAGGCTCCTGGGAGGAGGGTGTCTCTGCATAGCTACTCATAACCTGGTAGCTTTCTTCTCCCAATATGTGGAATTCAAGAAGAGAAGCGGAGGGCAGTGGGGAGAAGGAAACGCACGACACAGAAGCCTGCTCTCATCTACTCTCCAGAGACTTCCCACCCCCTTTGCTGGGTTCTCTTTGTTGGCATCACTGAATGAGAATTAATATGGATCGTCTTAGAGGCTACCTTGGAGGAGATAAAGACGTGGCCATCCTTTTAAAAAAAAAAATGTTGTCTATATTTATTTATCTGTATGTGTGTGTATCTGTGCACGTGTGTGCAGGCGTTTGCAGAGGCCAGAAGGGGGTGTCAGATCCCTGTGTGCTGTCCAGCATGGACACTGGAAGACTGAAAGAGCAAGAAACACTCTGAAGTACCAAGACATCTCTCAGCCCTTCAACTATTCTTGAAGAGGCAAGATTTTTTTTCTCTTATTCCACAAATAAATTAGTCCAGATACAAAGGAAGAATTCAGGAAAAGTTCTAAACTTGCTTTACACGGGAACCAAGGTATGCTCTGGTAGTGGCATGGTGGCTGAATTCAGCAGATGGCACTGGCTGGTCCCTCAGGGAGGGCCTGGCAATCTGCTTTACAAAGGTTTAGCTTTGCTGCCCCCAGTGAGTTTTCTGAGGCTACCTTAGTGTGAGTTCATAAATGCCAACAAAAATGTCAAATCTAGAATGCATAGTCCACTTAGGGATGTAGAGAAGCATCGGAGGAAAACACAGCGTGGTGGTTTGAGTAGGAAAGGCCCCATAAGCCTGTATATTCAAATGCTTAGTCACCAGAGAGTGCAACTGCGTGAGAAGGACTAGGAGGTGTGGCCTAGTTGGAGGAAGTGTGTCACTGGGTATGGGCTTTGAGATTCTAAAAGCTTACACCAGGCCCAGCCTGTCTCTGTCTGTCTCTCTCTGTCCCTCTGTCTCTGTCTGTCTCTCTCTCTGTTCCTCTGTCTCTGTCTGTCTCTCTCTCTGTCCCTCTGTCTCTGTCTGTCTCTCTCTGTCTCTCTGTCTCTGTCTGTCTCTTTCCTTCTCTGTCTTTGTTTCTCTGTCTCTGTCTCTGTCTCTGTCTCTGTCTCTCTCTCTCTCTCTCTCTCTCTCTCTCTCTGCTTGTGGATCAGGATGTTAAACTCTCAGCTATTGTCCTAGTGTTTTATGCGCCTCCATGCTCCCCACCATGATGATAATGAACTAGCCCTCTAAAAAACTGTTAAGTAAGTCCCAAATTAAATGCTTTCTTTTAAAAGGGTTGTCTTAGACGTAGTGCCTTTTTACAGTAAACAAGGGCCAAGACAAACAGCCTCCAAGCCTGGCTCTGCCTCTGCCTTCTATGGGAATAGATGCTGTTCTGTAGAGGTGGAGAGGTAAGGACACTTCCCAGACCAGCCAGTAGCGACAGGATGACCTGTTTCCAAATGCAGGACTGGACAAAAGCACCTAAAGCTTCCAACTACTGCTAGATGCACCAACTGTGTACGGAAGATGCTCCCACGCCTACCGTGATGCAGTCCTCAGGACACATGTTTCCTCCAGACTTTTGGAGCAGAGAGAAGCAGAAGGACAGATAAAGACCATTTCAACATGGAATGAACTGTTAGACTACAGCCAGGGCCTCTGGATTCCATTAGAGGCTCCTGGAATTTCTGAACCACTCCTAAGTTGATTCAACCTTATAAATATTTATCAAAAGCCTGTTAGGATGATGGATCAGCTATCGGCCACAGACTGCCTCTAATGAAGTGCGCCAGGAAAAGTCAGAACTAGAATAGAAGGTGTATCAGGCTGGTAAGCATGAGGGCAGGAAATTGCCCATTGCAGGTGAGGGGCAGTTCATCGAGGGAGGAGATACATAGTTACTGTGGGCACAAATGTCAGAGCCAGGGGCAGATACTGCCATGAAGTTATACTCTTAAAGCTTAGAATCAAACACCTGAAATACGACGCTCTTAAAACTGAGACTCAAACACACTGAAGCACATGCCTATAATCCCAGAACTCTGAAGGCAGAAGCAGGAGAATCAGGAATTCAAGATTAGAGATAATTATACAGAAAGTTCTGGGCCAGTCTGGGCTGTATGACACCTTGTCTGAAATAAGACATCTAGATAAAAAAAGGTCTGGAATTTTAGATTCAAAGCTGAATATAAATTCACATGAATAGAAAAATCAATGTCCAGCCCTGACCAGGGCAGAGGCTAGACCATGCAACACCCAAAAGTAGGTGTGATACTGCTTGTACTGCAGGAGAACATGGGTCCGTCTGTCTAGAGCAGTGGTTCTCAATGTTCCTAATGCTACAACCATTTAAGACAGTTCCTCATGCTGTGGTGATTCCCAACCATAAGATTATTTTCAGTGATACTTCATAACTGTAACCTGGCTACTATTATGAATCGTAAAGTAAAGATTTGTGTTTTCTGATAACATCTGTGAAGGGGTCATTTCCTGTGGTCATGACCCATAGGTTGAGAAGTGATGTTCTAGAGTGAGCTACAAATCAACATCTGGAGTCCAAGGAAGGCCACAGGAAACAGAGGGAATAGTTTTAGGAATAGATGCTGGGAGAGTCAGCTCAGGATCCCAAGCAGGTGGTTCTAGGACTAGTCACATAACTAATAATTCTAGGACTCATTATTGTAAATAACCTTCCTACTTCTGTTAGCTGAGACCTGAACTCTGCCTGTCTTATTTGTTAGCTATAGCCTGGTCTAGCATAGGACCTGATTTAAAAAAGTAATGGGGTGCTTGGTTATGTATGTGTTGAGGGATCAGTGTTACCAATGAAAAGTGAGAATCTGCATAGAATGGAGGATAAAGTAAAAACAAGACCAATCCAGAAGTGGTTTGTTTGTTTGTTTGTTTGTTTGTTTGTTTTACTCTCCCAAGTTTTAGGGCATCCATGGGAGCCAATGGAGCCCAGCTTTAATCAAGTTCAATGCAACTGATATGATGTCAACCTTGTAGGTATACACCACACTAGCAAGTTCAATGTGAAACTCGAATATTCCCTCTACCCATAACTCGGCAGAGTGGCCTTGAGCAAGCAATGCCTTGACTCTGCTATAAGCCCCATCTGTGCACTGAGGGCATTTAACCAGCCAGGAGCTCTTCTTCTCTGATGGGCTGTGATTCAATGATTCTGCTTTGTGTTAAAGAAATTCAGATTAGGATTGAGCACCATGAAAGTCCACAGCGGTGCAGCAGCTTGTAACGAGAATTGGAGTGGGCCTTGAAGAATGCTGTGCACACATGCCGTTTCCATGGAGTCAGGCTCTCCTAGAACTCCATGTCTGTGGAGGAAGCTACAGCATATTTCCTGTGGGCAGTTGCTTCTGTTTCCCCACTCTCTGGGGAAGAGACTACATGATAAAATTGAAAGCTCCTTGGGTTTAAAAAGGACAAGACTGGGACTGTGGTCCCAAACCAGGTGTGTGTACTTGATCATTTACTATTGTAAATACTGTCTGTGTTCTTGGTCATTTACTATTGGCTTGTCTGTCATGGTTGGAGTAACTTCACTGGCAACCATCAAGAGAAAGAAAAGGCCTCTTCCGAACATGAAGAGCTAAACTGAGTATGTGAGCAGGGTTGGGAGAATTCAATCAAAATGATCTGTAGAACAGGAGAAAATGAAGGGAGGAAACGTTTTAGAGGTGAATTAGTCCGATGTTCTGTTGTTATGACAAATACCTGATAAAAAGAACTGAAAGAATAGGATTATTTTACTTTATGGTTCTAGAGATTCCAGTCCACAGCTCTTGGCATCATGGAAGCAGGACCACATGAAAGAGTAGGCTGTTGGCCCAGTGGTAGACAAAAAGCAGTGGTGGAATGAGGAAGGGACTGGGTGGAGACCAGGTGTAACTTTCTTTTTTTTTTTTTTTTCTTAAGTATTTTCTTTATTTACATGTAAATTTCTCCTTTCCCAGTTTCCCCTCCAAAAAACAAACAAGCAAACAAACAAAAACAACAAGAACAAACTCCTATTGCTTCCCCCTTCCCCATGCCTGCCACCCCACCCCTTCCCCATGCCTGCCCCCCCCCACCCTTTCCCACTTATTGGCCCTGGCATTCCCCTACACTGGGGCACAGAACCTTCACAGGGCCGAGGTCCTCTCCTCCTATTGATGGTCAAATTTGCAATCCTCTACTATACATATGCTGCCAGAACAATCAGTCCCACCATGTATAGTCCTTGGTTGGTGGTTGAGTCCCTGGGAGCTCTGAGGGTACTAGTTAGTTCATATTGTTGTTCGTCCTAAGGGGCTGCAAACCCTTAAGCTCCATAGGTCCTTTCTCTAACTCCTTCATTGGGGACCGTGTACTCAGTTCAATGGATGGCTGTGAGCCTCTACATCTGTATTAGTCAGGTATTGTCAGAGCCTCTCAGGAGATAGCTATATTTAGGCTGGCTTGTCCTTCCTTCAGTCTCTGCTCCATAGTTACTCTCTGCAACTCCTTCTGTGGGTATTTGGTTCCCCCTTTTAAGAGGGAATGAAATGTCTACCTTTTGGTCTTCCTTCTTCTTAAGTTTCTTGTGGTTTGTGGGTTGTTCTTCCTGTATTCCGAACTTCTGGGCTAATAACCATTTATCGGAGAGTGCATACCATGTGTGTTCTTTTTTGTGCTTTGAAAGATGTAACTTTTAAAGCACAAATCCAGTGACCTACTTCCTCCAACACTAGGTCCCACCTCCTAAAAATTTTCAGAACCTCCCAAAACAGTGCCACCAGGGGACCAAGTACTGAGCACATGAGCCTGTGTTTGTTTCATAGTCAAACCTTAGCAGGAAATGTAAAGGACTCACTAAAGGTGTGTGCATTTTATCAAATGAAACTTAAAGTTGGACATTGCTACTCTGTCTGGTCAAAAGAAATATGGCGGAGTTGTCAAAACAGTAAAACCAGAGGGTAACAGTTCCAACTCTGTACCCAACACTCACCTCTAAGTCTGTTTTTCTCATCTATAAAACATTTATGATCTCTTTGCCACACCTACTTGCTAGAGCTGTCACAAGACAACCTTGGTTAACCAAATGTGATGAAATAATCCCCAAAGTCATGTTTATAAAAACGTTTCACTGCAAATGCCCACAAAAACTAAGTGTCTTGGTTTGTTTCCTGTTGCTAAACACAACATCTGAAACTAGGTAGCTTATAAGGTTAAGAAGAGGGCTAGAGAAATGTCTCAGTGGTTAAGAACACTGACTGCTCTTCTAGAAGTCCTGAGTTCAATTCCCAGCAACCACATGGTAACTCACAACCATCTGTAATGAGATCCAATGTCCTCTTCTGGTGTGTCTGAAGACAGTAACAGAGTACTCAGATACATAAAATAAATAATTCTTTGGGGCTACAGAGATGGCTCAGTGGTTAAGAGCACTGACTGCTCTTCCAGAGGTCCTGGGTTCAATTCCCAGCAACTACATGGGTCTCCACAACCATCTGTAATGGGATCTGATGCCCTCTTCTGGTGTGTGTCTGGAGACAGCTACAGTGTACTCATATACATAAAATAAATAAATAAATCTTTTTAAAATATAAGGTTAAGAAGTTTATTATTGCTTATGTTTCTGAAAACTAATAAGTTCAAGAACATAGTACTCGGGCTGGAGAGATGGCTCAGTGGTTAAGAGCACCGATTGCTCTTTTGAAGGTCGTGAGTTCAAATCCCAGCAACCACATGATGGCTCACAACCATCCGTAATGAGATCTGATGCTTTCTTCTGGAGTGTCTGAAGACAGCTACAGTGTACTTACGTATGATAAATAAATAAATCTTAAAAAAAAAAAAAAAAGAACATAGTACTCATCATCTGATGGTATCGGAAAGAAGGGAACTGTCCATCTGCAAAAGAAGCAGAACAAGAGGGACAGCCCTTCTTTGTGGCAATCCATTTCCATGGAAAGTAACACAATTCCATGAGTGAGTTATTACTCCTTCTCCATGGCCTCCTCATCTCTTGATGATCCCACATTCTAACATGGCCACGCCGACAATCAGGTTTTAACACGTATTTCAGAAGGGATCAACCATATCCAAACCATAGCATAAGCCTCAGTCCTTCTAGGTCTCCTAGCGATTGATCCTGCTAAGTGTGTGAGGCACAGCCCAGCCTGCAGCTCCAGCACTCGGGGTACTTGAAATAGCCAAATGCCTCCCTGAGCTGACTTGTGGGCAACTCCAAGGCTTTGTCTGTTCCCAAAGCATCCCCCTCCACCTCAGTTTCATGTCCTTTCTAGGAGACTCCCTCCTTAATGCTGAGAGAGTTTTGCGTAAAGGTGTCCAGGCACCAGGTAAGTCTGGGCTGCAGTCCAGCTCAAATTCCACCCAAGGCTTGTGACAACCTGGAGAGAGAATGCTTTTCTCCACTCCTAAGGGTAGCCTGTTACGCTAACCAGCACATCCCTCACCTGGGGGTCAGAAAACAAGTTACCAGTGTTGAGGTAAACAAATGTTTCCTGGAATAGAAAGGTCACCCGGAACCTGGCTCTGGAGTGTGTGTGTGTGTGTGTGTGTGTGTAAAAGAGAGACAGAGACAATGAGAGAGAGAAAGAGTCAGAGGCAGAGAGACAAATAGCAAGACAGAGAAAGACAGACACAGGAAGACTCATACACAGAGACAAAGAATATATATGAATGGGCATATGTATACATGTTCATAGGCTGTATATACATATGTTCATTCATGTTTTTGCATATGTAAGCCTTAGAGGAGTCATCAAGGACATAGGAGGCTGGTGCTTTAAGAGAGTGGACTTCAGCCCAGCCTAGGAGCCAGGTGATACGGTTGATGTTGGACAAGAGGCCAGGAGAAGCAAGGCCACGATACAGGTTCTAGGGGAGAAGCCTTCATTGTAAAGTGACTGGCACGCACTGGCCTGACCTCACAGTCCTGCTGAAAGTCAGCCCTCCAATGTAGACATGGGGAGAGGGATTGTAGAATACAGTGCTATGTGAGGAGACACCGGACTCTACGCTGAAGTTTGGCATCCCCGGAGGCGCTTGCCACAGCCGGTCCCACCCTCCTCCTTTTGGCAGCACAATCAGAACCCTGAGCATCGCAGGGTAGCTTCAGCCAAGCATGAACTTCCAGTCATACTCACTTCAAGGTCATCGTGGAAGTGCGTCCACATGGACCTGTGTGGCTCCTACAACCCTTCCTTTTGCTCTGAATGAGAAGCTTCATTGTTTGAAGCTTGAGAAGCTGGGAGCCAGCTTGGCAGAACAATAAATAGAGGTGGTAGACAGTGCCCATCATGGGAAGGAAGGGAAGTTTGCCTCAGGGAGGATGGCACCAGAGCCCTGGATGCAGCTTCCTATAACCTTGGCAGCTTAAGCTACCAAGGACATACATAGTCATCTACAACAAGAGGGACGGGCCGATGGCCAAGCAGCGTCCAGCTTCTAGACCAGCAATAGGACCAAAGAAAAGCTGCATTCTAACCTTCCCCCATGGGCTCTGTGGTGGTTTGGACATGCTCGGGAGTGACACTATTTAGACATGTGGACTTGTTGGAGTAGATGGGTCACTGTGGGCGTGGGCTTCAATACCCTAGTCCTAGCCGCCTGGAAGTCAGTATTCTCCTAGCATTCTGCAGATGAAGATGTAGAACTCTCAGCTCCTCCTGCACCATGCCTGCCTGGATGCTGCCATGCTCCTGCCTTGATGATAATGGACTAAACCTCTGAACCTGTAAGCCAGCCCCAACTAAGTGCTGTCCTTATAAAAGTCGCCTTGGTCATGGTGTCTGTTCACAGCAGTAAAACCCTAAGACAGACTCCATCCCTGCATCTGCAGAGCCCAAGATAACTTCCATGGGAGAAGAAAATGGAAGACACCATAGACAAGGTACACATACTCCTTAGAGTAAGATTCTATGGGATATAGGTCCTGCTGGTTTGGAAAAATCCTAGAATTGAAAACTTAGAGCATTTTGAGATAGATCAGTTTCTATGTAAAATTGATCTGAAGGTAACACGGGCACTTCTTTCCAAGAATGGATATTATGTTATCATTTGCAGCCAGTTTCCTTTCTTATACTGCTATCTATGCTTTTGACATGTTCGAACACTTAAAGGCCTTTGGGGAAAAGAATAAAAAGAAAAAAGAAAAAGAACACTTATCCATGCCCTTGTGTTCACCAGGTTCTAGAGAGAAACCAGTACATGGCACTCATTAATTAGAATTTCTCTTGGGAGTCTCAAATCATGATGATCTAGGCCCCCCTAAAGACTCATAGGACTCAGGACATGAGGATACAAATTGAATCCCATGTACAATGGCCTACCGTCTCTAAGCTAACAGATGTCTATCAACATTTCACTGATTTGTCTTGATAAATAGATATTCACAGTGACCTATAAGCCAGAGTATAACTTAGAATTGTCCTTACCTCTTCCTCCAGAGGATGCCAGCTCCCAGTCCTCACAGTCATCTCTTCCATGCAAGTTCAGAGGGAAGGAGTCTGACTCCCATGGTCCCTGATGTTAACACCAAGGTGGAGGGCTTTGGGGACCTAGTTCCACTGATAGAGTGCTTGTCTAATGGACATGAAAACTGGAGGTAGCAAAGCTCACTCGGGACCCCAGCATCAAGGGGGGAAGGCAGCAGGAACAGAAACTTAAACAATCTACAGCTGGTGAATCTGAGGCCTCCCGGATTACATGAGACCATGTTGAAAAAAACTGAGGGAGACCAGCAAGCATTTGGGAACAGGGTTTCTCACCCCACCCCTCTTCCTCTTGCCTTAAGTTTCTTTAGAGCTTCCTGGCTCTCACTTTGTGAAAACGTAGCCTCCAATAACCCAGTTCTTTAGGTCAATTGGCTTATGTACATCTCTGTTTGGTTAGCTGACTTTCCCGGCCTTCCCAGAACCTTGATCCTATTTGACTTTGGACAACTGTGAATTCCCCAGGTCGCAATTTGCTCAACAGCTTCCTTAAAGGCTTCTGAGAATCAAAGGAGGTGACACCTAGTCCAAAGTAAGCAACTTTAATTGGCAAGAGTTGTATTATTTTCCTCCCAAATGAGAAAGCAGGGGGGAAAAAAAAAACCAGTTAGGAGCCACCCTATTGTCTACCCTGAAGGGTGATGTGCTGTTCCTTCCCTGAGGACAGGGACCATGCATGGCAGGCCATGCCAGGCCAGGCCCAGCTGCTGTCACACAGCTGACCAGCAAACTGGACCACACCCCCAAGGCCTCATCAAATATTGATGACGTGTATAATGTCTTTCGAACACAATCCGATGCTCCTCATGAAAGACCTTCCGTGACCCTGTGGCGAGGGGAAGGCTTTTTATAGTCACTAATCAGCTCTGCATCTGGGAAACTCTGCCACCGGCTCAGGGCAAACCAAGCTACCTGGAGAGCTTTCCTAAGTCTCCTTCCCCAACATCCTCCTTAAAAAAGAGAGAAAAAGACAATAGACTGAACATGGCTGCTAGGTAGTAAGGCCTCTAAGACGGAAGGCACTAACCTGATAACTGGAGTGAGGTAAACTCTAGCGAGGATAGCTGAGTGGCAGGACGCTTACCCAGAGTGCTTGAGGTTAAGGGCTCAGTCCCAGTACTATAAAAGCCAGCTGGTATGTTTCGGCTGACACTATTCATGGAATAAAGTACACAGTGCGTGCCCATGCCCCCACTGGGTATGTGCCAGGATCATTCCCTGGGGACAGGCCCTCATAGCTGTACCCATTTTCATCAGTTTTCGTACTGGAAATTAGAAGTAATTAAAGACTAACCCCCTTCTGATTTGTCATGCCAAGTCAAGACTGGGAGTCCTCTTAGCTCCCAGAGACAAGCGGTCTCTGACTACCGCGCCCTCCTGCCCCTCAGCAGCCACCTTCCTTTCTTTCTTTGCCCTCCATGGAGGAAAAGATTCAGTAAGTCTTACCTGCTGGGGAAAGAGAGAGTGCAGGAGGAAAACAGTTTACAGCACCACCCAGGCACCACGTAATTATCCACATGTGCACGTGTACATCAGAGACAGCCAAGAGAGTAGACTTAGAAAGTCTTCAGTGAACTATGCCCCCAGCCTTAGTGTTAACTCCGAGGAATCATGGCAATCACACTCCTCTCTCAATGAACTTGGATGGGAAGAGCTGTCTAAGAACCAGAACTCACCCCCGGGTGGGGACAGTTCTAAGTGACAATCTGGCTTCATTGGAGGAGAGGATTGCCATCAGGGAGAGAAGAGATAAATGGACTCGCTAAAAAGCTGAGGGATGCCAGTACCTTTCACGGGTAAAATTAGATAAGGTAGTGAATGGTATCCTTTGTGCTTAGATTAACCACGGGAGCCGAATTCATTCATTGTGGGTCACCCTGCCGTGTGCCTAGTGCTGGAACTGAGCCTGGAACTACACAAGTGTCAAGGTAAAGAAAGTCTAGGACGACAAACCCAAGGGGACAAAAGAAGTGGGAATGGACCAGCTTCCTGTGCATGCGGCTGAGGCCTTTTAGAAGAAACCAGCTTCTTCCCTCAGGCTAGAGGTAGAGCCGGGACTCAGGACTCTCCGATTCCTTTCTAAAGGAGGTCAAGGGATGTGAACAGGACTGGAACAGACTGGCCAGGCTAAGAGACATGATGAAATTTTAACTTTACTCAACCCTGTACCTAACCCCATGGCAAGGGTGTCAGTGAGTGGGCCTGAGACATGGGGCACGGACTTGTCATGGCGATTTCTGATTTCTCTGGCCAAAGACAGTCTTAAGAAGTAACTCAAGACCACAGAGCAGCAGAAAGCCCGCGCTTTCCTCTTTTACAGGAAGCCTTCCCAAACCCATCAGTCTCCTGACATCTCGTTAGGCCACGTTTCCCCATCTCTGACTGCCGATGATGTGGTCCCTGAAAAGGCCTGGTAGAAAGAGCGGGGTTTTGAAGAGGGCCACACACTCTGTGCCACATCTCCCTGACTACAAGGCAGAGCAAAACAGGGTCCCTGATCTACCTGGTGACCACAACGAGCCAAGAGCTTTAAAGATGCAATTCCCACGTTAAGGGATAAGATAAACCAAGAGAAGATAAACCATTACTCCTTGTAGATGGAGTTCAAGGGCCAGAGTGGGCTTTAGTGACTGAAGGAAATCAAAGAGGAAAGAGGTCAGAGGTTTGGCATGGGCTTGACTCCTACCTGGCTCTATCACTAAGTTGGGTAATTATAGCAAGTTACTTAACCTCCTAAAGCCCGTTTCCAAACTAAATAAATAAATAAATAAATAAATAAATAAAATGGAGACAAATCTGTCTGTCTACCCCAGAAAGTGACAAGAATTTGTCCTGGTAGAACACGCACAGGAGTCTGACATGTGGTCAGCCTTCCATGAGCATAAGCTGTTCACGGACAGGCTGTGTGCTTGAGGGCCTACAATCCAGGTGGATGCCACGGCCATGTGTCCTCTCCCCGGGGAGGAGAGGACAGGGGGTCATTTGTTTGGGGTGATTGGCAGGGCGCCTGCTCCCAGAGGGTGCTCAGCTCCAGCAGCAGCTGGGAGGATTAGCACTATTTTAAGTCACCCACCTCGGGAGCCTAGTTACTGTTCCCACCCATATGGGCTACCGTCCACAGCAGGCACAGGTCAGGCAGAGGAAGCTGTACACTTCCCATCATAGCCAGTGCCTCTAGGGACAGACATGTGTCTCCTTGTGTCTGGACTGCAACAGGCCCCACAGCCTAGAGAGAAACCTGTTTCCTAGCTGGGCTTCCACATTCCTTCTGGGTGGAATGCGTTGGCAGCAAACTCCCTAGGGGCTGGAACTCAACCCCTTACAGATTTCTGACAAACAGAACCAAAGAGAACAATTAACTCCTCCTCTTTCCTGGGAAAGCCACGCCCAAGGAATCTTTTTAGAGGGTTACTCTCCCATGACCTCCTGGGTGAGACCCTATTGTGCTGGTGAGCTGGATTCTGGGGCAGCAGAAGAGAGTTTGTTGTGCTGAGCGAGCATGTGCGAGCGTGTGCGCGTGAAGTTGGCAAGAATACCGCGTGCCTGTGATGTGCAAAGCACAGCTTGATGTTTACATGCAGGGGTGGTGGATTCTTTAAGGTAGTCCCTAAGATAAGCGTAAATAAACAGATGTGAGCACCAAGGTGGAAGAACGCTGACAGAAAGAAGGGTGGGGCCCTGGACCCCAGCGCAGAAAAGCTTCAGTTTGAGAACAGAGGCCCAACTCCGAAGGGAAGAGCCACCCGGGAGCTATGTAATCCTCTCCCCTCCCCCCGAAAGGCGTGGCCTTGGTTAAGGTCAGACTGGAGAGAGGATCCCCTTTATAGGTAACGTACCTGCTGAGCTGCTGCTGGCCACTGGCTAGCCCGTGTAACCTTACCCTCCTTATCATAGGCCCTGTCTAGCCCTACAAGGAGGCTTGGGAAGGAGGCTCAAGGGCCCATCAAGAAAATGAGCTGCTCAGGTCAGCACTAGGGTAGAATGGCCTCGGCCTCTCCGGTCTCTCTAGCTTTCCACACTAGATAGGACTTTCACTCTGAAATCTAAAGGCCTGTTTGAGTCACATCAGTGTCAATTTGTCCCCTACCTTCAGGTGCTGTATACCCCTGTCAGAATTTTACTTAAACTTCTCAGCCAGAACCCAAGGTCCTTGATCATCTGGCTCCTTCCCCCCCTCAGCTTCACCCCAAAACTCAGCCTGGTCCCTTCATCTTTGCATCTTGCTGCACTGTTAATTCTTTCAAGGCAAGTTCAAGTGCTGTTTCCTTCATCAAAGCTTCCCAAGTCAGGCTGGTGAGATGGCTCAGCGGGTTAGAGCATTGACTGCTCTTCCAAAGGTCCTGAGTTCAAATCCCAGCAACCACATGGTGGCTCATAACCACCCGTAATGAGATCTGACGCCCTCTCTGGTGCGTCTGAAGACAGCTACAGTGTACTTATTTATAATAAATAAATCTAAAAAAAAAAAAAAAAAAAAAAAAAGCTTCCCAAATCTACCCACAGGCAGCCTTTTCCTGCCCATCCCTCCTACCTCCTGAAATGGCCTCTGACTTTCTGTACTTCCTTGCTGCCTGGTGTCACTGTCACAGTCCACCTACACCAGGCTTTAACTGACATCAGCGTCCCTATTTTGCGCTCTCTCTCTCTCTCTCTCTCTCTCTCTCTCTCTCTCTCTCTCTCTGCCTTCACTGAAGTCCCACCCACAAAATGTTCTTTCTTAGAGGGTAGGCTCACTCCTAGTAGGATCTCTTCCAAAGGTGGGCGGGCCTCCAGTCCCTAAAGCTCAAGTCTCTATCTCCCAACATCCTCTGGGCCTTAGAACTCAAATGTGCAGTTAGCATATCAGGGTCACTCTACAACAGACACACACCCCACCCTCACCCCCACCCCACCCCATCAAATGCTTGAGTCACTTTTGCATATGTAAATCCAAAAAGTGGAATAAGGACCTCCCAATTTCCACCAAGTGCCAATCAAAACCTAAGGCTCTCACACGTTCAAGAGTGCTTGAAGGTGGGAATACTCAGGATCCATGCCTGATGTTCACAGCTATGCCTGAATATGCCCAGTCCCATCTGAGCTGGAGGCTTGTAGAGGAAATTCTGTGAACTTTGGGTTTCTTTAAAAAAACACAAGAATGCTATAAGAATACATTTTTGTTTTAATCTCCCAGTGCGGGACTATGGAACTGCCTCAGACTGTCCACGGTAGATGACTGTGATTTGCCTCGTGCTCTAACAGAAGTGCGGTTTGTGCTATTGGGTGTCATTTAGAATTCTGGATACTTTTCAGACGGTATGTAAGTGCTAGGGCCCTAGGGCGGGGGGTGTGTGTCGGGGGCGTTGGTTATTGCAGGGGAAGGGGTTGGTTGTGATTTGTTTGTAGTCATGTTCAAAGAAGAAGAAACAAGCTGGGCGGTGGTGGCGCACGCCTTTAATCCCAGCACTTGGGAGGCAGAGGCAGGTGGATTTCTGAGTTCGAGGCCAGCCAGCCTGGTCTACAGAGTAAGTTCCAGGACAGCCAGGTCTACACAGAAAAACCTTGTCTCGAAAAACCAAAAAAAAAAAAAAAAAAAAAAAACAAAGAAGAAGAAACAAAAGGAAAGAAACTAGGTTTTCTCTCTCTCTCTCTCTCATTCTCATCCTTCTTTCTCCTCTCTAGTGACAGTGAATGAAACTGGGGGGGATAAAGGGTGGGAAAAAGAAGAACCCACAAAGTAGCAAAGACCAGCTACAGAGGTTAAATTGTTGGGCCTGCTCAGGCCTTGGGTGAGAGGGCTCATCCCCAACTGCTATTCTTCCCTGCCTGGGCCTGACTTGCAGGCTTGCCCTTCTGCCCACCCATCTTTCCAGGTAACTCCTCTAAAACTTGGCTCAGAAAGACCCTCTACCGTGATATCCAACGGTCTTACTGTTCTCTGGTCTCAGTCCTAGGCTCTTTCTCCCTAGCAGATCTACCAGTGAAGATGGAGAGCCACACCTCTTTTAGCAACTCATTTGCACACTCTCCCTTCCTTATAAGGAACAGTGCAGGGGAGGGGGGGTTAAGACACTCAAACACCTCTCTCGAAACTGCATGCTTCAACTAGAAAGCCCAGAATCTTCCTGTCCTTGAGAGCTAGCCTCATTCTGCTCGAATATCGTCAGTAGTGTCCTCTCGGGTTCCATCACCCTAAGCCATTCCTCAGGTTCAGTCCTTTTCTCCTTTGTGGTGTCACCTGAGTGTGGTCCCTTTCCTGGGTTGGGGCTGGTGAAACACAGCTTGGACAGCTCCTTTGTCTTGTCACCTGCCCAGAAGCAGGTCCTGACATGCCCAGCTCTGCCAATCCTTAGAAGACCTCTCAGAGAGGGGCTAGTCAAGGGGCTGGGTCATTTTGTATTCTTGGAGTACAAAAAGCAATCTATGGGAGGAGAAAGGGAGGTAGGTTCAACTGTAGATCTGAGTTCACCTTTCTAACTACCTGTTCCTTGGCCCTGTCTCAAACCGGAAGAGGGTTGCCAGGTCATAAAGGGGTAAAGACAGAAGCAAAGAAAGATCTAGAGAGGGGGTCTGAGGCTAAGCACTGAGACTCCAAGTCCCCACCATTTCCCACAACTCACTCATATCCCAGGAGCAAGGAAGGACTGGAGGAGACCAAGTTAGAATGTGTTCAGTGGACAAAGCTTGCAAACACATAATAGACTATAATCAGCGCACATCCAGAGGCCATGGAAGCATTGTGGCTCAAGCAACTAAAATTGTGATATTTGTTTATCTACTTGTTTGCTTGATTTTATAGTTTCCATAGGCTGTGCTCAGGAGGACTGGAAACCAGGAAACAGCTTAGAACACTGTGGCTGTTGAGAAGACCCGAAGCAGAAAGAACAGAGGCCACGAAACACCGGATCTTTTCTGGGCTGTGAACTCCACCTGTCCTCTCTAGTTCCCCTGTTTGTTCATTCCTTGAACCAATATTGACTGAGCTACTGCATACAGAGCCCATGCTAAACACGGGCACGCGCTGCCATCTCCCTTTCCTCTCTTTCCCTTCCTTTCTCCATACCTGTCAGCCTCTCTCACCAGCTCCCTGCTTCTCCCACATCTCCCTCTGTGCATCTTTAGGAATCCAGTGAACTAAGGCCAAAAGCTCCAGAGCTCTCCTTATAGATGAGAAGCAAGGTGCAGACAAGGTCTCCCAAGACCCACACTCTCACAGTGTGTTCTCAGAATGCCAAGCAACCAGCAAAATGCCCTGGCCAGCCACAAGCACATCCCTAGCTCTCCCTGTGTGGTTTAAAATATGCACACAACCTCACTATATAATACATTAGGTGTATGTGTTTGGTGGGGGCTACACCACTCAGGATGCAAAAGCAGGAGCATTGTAGGTTCAAGACTAGTCTGGAGAGAAGGGGAAGGGAGCATCTCCTCCAAGATAAACAGCGACCCCACCCCT
This sequence comes from Montemys delectorum, assembly GCA_019843815.1. Classification (NCBI taxonomy): domain Eukaryota; kingdom Metazoa; phylum Chordata; class Mammalia; order Rodentia; family Muridae; genus Montemys; species Montemys delectorum. Next base: position 18,505 of record JADRCD010144626.1, read on the forward strand.
GTAAACTAAGCTGCCAGTGTTACTCGGGGACCAATAAGGAGAAAGGAACCTTTGCAAAACTTTCCGATGAGGAAGACGTAACCAGGAAACTGGAACACAGGCCACAGAAGCCCCTGAGAAATCAGCTAGGGAGTGAGGTAGCCACTGCGGAGAGCCAAACGCAATCCTCTCCTGCAAAAGCTAAAGGCAGCAAAGGACTCAAGTCCAGAGTCAGTAGGACCTGCTAACTGTGGGAGGAGTGGCCAGGCATGTCCCTGCAGGAGCCGGAATAATGTTTCCAAGCTGTAAGGCAGGGAAGATACCCACCCCCTGGACTCCCACAAGTACTTACTGGTCAAACCCAGCCAGATGGCACCGGCACAGTAGGGTAGGATAGCCCTCCCAGGGTACCAGGCAAAAGCTGGCACAGGAAGGAGCAGGTGAGCCCAGCTGGTTTGGCTCTCACCATATGACTGGGTCCCACTCGGAAGCTGCCACTGTGCTTTGGTGGAAGCACTTACATCCTTGAGGACGTACATCACCAGGACTGCATCCCCCTGCCCACTTTGAACATTGACTTCTGGATGCTTAGACTGGCTTGTTTCTATCCCTCCCCTCACTCCTTCCCTCCTCTTTCCTCTTTGCCTCTACCCTTCCTGTACTTTCTCACTTCCTTTTCCTCCCTCCCTCCCTCCCTCCTACCCTTCCTCCCTTCCCTGTTTACCCCATTCCTTCCCTTCTCCTCCCTTCCTCCCTTCCTTATCTACCTCCTTCTTCCAGTTTCTCATTCATGCCCTTCATGTCTAGCTCACTCCCGGTGCATCAGGCCAAGCTTTGGAAATTTGTTAGAGAAAGAGAAATTCTCTATACCCTCGAAATGAAGCCCTGTAATGACAATCTCCCGTAAAGCAGCCTGCACAGGGTAAGCCCACCTGTACACCCACAGAAGTAGGTATTGGGTGGGTGGTTGCACGGAGGGTGTGGCCAGTTAGTTGTGCCTGAGTGATGGGGAAGAAAAGCTTCCCAGAGGGGCCCAAGTTAAATCTTGAAGAGTATCACAAAGCTAAATGAGCAGTAGGGCATTCCTTGCAGAGGGACAGTATGTACAAAGGCATGAGGACAAAGAAAAGGACTACAATAGGTGGGGTGTGGGACTGGGGAGGGAAGGCAGAGGGTAAGAATGTGAGGAGAGGGAGGGGTACATGCAATAGAAAGGCAGTGCTAGCTGTTGAAGGGTTTGGGGGATCTTTCTTCGGGGAGCTAGCAAAAGGTTTGATGCAAAATATAAGGCTTGCGGACTCAGGCCTGTAATCCCAGCTACTCAGGAGACTGAGGCAGGAGGGTAAAAATCTCAAAGCCTGCTTGGGCTCTAGAGTTCAAGGGTGGCCTGCCAGTGAAACAAGACACTGTCTCAAAATGAAAGAGAGGAGATGGAGACGTACCTCAGTGGCTGAGTACTTGCGTAGAGTGTGTGAGGTTCTGGGTTCCATCTTGAAGAGGAAGAGACAGACAGACACAGACATAGGGAATATCTTGCCAGTCCAGCTCCTATAGCAAAATGCCATAACTCAAGAAGTTAGTAAACAAGAGCAATGTGCTCTCGAAGGTCTAGAACCTGGAAACCCAACACAGGGGCACTAGCAAATCCATGCCCTTCCCTATACACAGGGAAACAGCTTCCCTATACACAGGTTGTCTGAAGTTCTTATATGGGGAAAGGGGAAGCCAGCTCTCCTGGGCCTCTTTTCTCTTTCCTCTTATTTCCCTCCAGATTCAATTATTTGCCAAGCCCTACCTCCCAAGCTATCATCTTGGTGGTGAGGAGCTAACACATGAATCTGGGGACTGGTCATAGTGGGAAGCTCATTAGAACTGAGCGTTATTAGCAAGGTCGCTCTGTCTACCACATTGAGAGGGAACCAGAGACGCCACCTGAGGATGGCGAATGGGAGGGTGAATGTGGAATCCACAGGAGAGAAGGTGAAATGATTGTCCCTCCTGCCTCCTAACAGTATAAGAGTGAGAAAGAATTAAGGGGGATGAGAGCTAGAGGGGTGGGTGAGAGGAGGAAGGAGGGAAGGAAAGCTGGAAAAAAAAACAAACAAACCTGCTTGGGGAGAGTTAAGCTTTTCTCCAATAAGTCAGTTGTCAGAGGCTGGAGTTGCTAGGTTACAGGAAGGTGGAACAGCCTGCACTCGCTCGCTCGGATTGCTAAAAGGAGCTTTGGGGGAGGCTAGTGCAATCACTCAACTCTTCCCTCCTCCAGGCCCAGATCCCTGAGCCTCACCCTAGGTAGGATGATGAGAGGGAGCAGGTGGGAGTGTTGCTTTACTTCCAGGCCAAGCCAGCAGGTTCAAACCATGCAGTGTAGCCCAGAACAACAGCAGGGAGAGGTTTGAGGCCTGAGCCTCAAAGGCATGAAGTACATACAATCCTTGGGATGGAGTACCAAAAGCCCAGGCAGGTCGTGCATCTAGAGATGTGCAGGTGAGCTGGGCATGCCTCTTGTCTATGATTTATCAAGGCTACACAAGAGGCTACTGGGCATCCATCTCTAGGCCAGTAGCACAGGACCCTTCTGCTATTTGGGGTAGAAAGTACAAAGCATTCATTCATTCACTCACTCATTCATTCATTCATTCATTCAGTTGTTTGTTTTTCAAGACAGTGTTCCTTTGTGTAACTGTCCTGGAACTTGCTTTGTAGGCTAAGCTGGCCTCGAACTAAGAGATCCACCTGCCTAGTCCTCCCAAGTGCTGGGATTAAAGGCATGCACCACTGCCATCTAGCTAATCAATCATACTTCTAATGCGTGTTTAGGCCATAGGGTTTTCTAGATCTCTAGAATTCTGGATTTGCCTTGTATAAACAAATTTGCTTTATATAAAAAAACAACAACAATTGGTTATGTTGTAACTTACATTACAGGGGTAGACGCATGTATGTGCAACATTGTATGTCACAGGTCAACTTTCAGGAATCAGTGCTCACCTAATGTAGATGGCACTTGCCCTGTGGATGGAACTCAGGTGGTCCGGCTTGGCAGCAGCAGGTACCTCTGCCCACTGACCCTTATTGCCCAGGCTCCTGTTTTGTGTTGTGTGTTTGTAATGTACCTTTAAAAGTAAATTCATATTAATGACATGAGGAGAGCTACGTGATAAGAAGTCCAGGAATGCTTACTCATTTTGCTTTCCTAGACCAAGACTGAGTGAATGGATGGTTTTGCAACAAAGATTTGGATCTGACACCACGTAGCCTTCAGTGCATGTCCGGGCTCAGAACTTTCTGAGACCAGTGGCCTCCAGGTTTGCATGTCTTCAACTCTGTTCCCGTGGACACACACAAGTTCTGGGTGTGCTGTATACAAATAGATGTTACAAAGAAAGTCACCTAAAAGTCACCTGCATCAAGCCTCCTGCCTTCTACTTCGACATGCAGTAGGGACATGGGTCCCTACAGGCTCTGCCAGGTCCCTCTGGCCCAGGCCTTATGGAGGCGAAGTGTGGGCTGCTGAAAGAGATATAGATGGCTGTCCAGGGTCAGCCTCTAAGATGGATGGGAAAGAGATGGGGGCACCAGTGGAGTACAAGACAGGAAGCCGAAGAGATAAGAATGTTGAGGTCTAGACTTGAATGAGATAGTGCAGTGTAGTGGGTCAAAGAGAACGTCCATACCCTCAACAAACCCAGCTTTTAGTGTCTACAAAGTATTGGAAGCAGGGTCTCCAAGAAACACTTGTATATCCGTGTTCAGAGAAGCTTTATTCACAATAGCTAAAATATTAGGTCAATCTAGCATCCCTCGATGGGTAAATGGATAAGCAGATAATGTCTAAATGCACAATGGACTACTACTCAGCCTTAGCAACAATAGGGGTAAGTCTTGAGTACCACATTAAATGAAGTAAGCTGGTTTCAAAAGGACTAGTGCTATACTCGTGTGCTTATATGAGATACTTAGAGTAGCTAAAATCAATGGACAGAAGGTAGAATAGTGGTTGCCAGGGACTAAGGAGAGACCAGAGTGGGGATTTACTGTTTAAAGGAGACAATACAGGCTGGAGAGATGGCTCAGTGGTTAAGAGCACTGACTGCTCTTCCGAAGGTCTTGAGTTCAAATCCTAGCAACCACATGGTGGCTCACAACCATCTGTAATGAGATCTAACACCCTCTTCTGGTGTGTCTGAAGACAGCTACAGTGTGCTTACATATACATAGTAAATAAATCTTTAAAAAACTAAAGGAGAGAATTCTTCCATTTCCCAAGATGAAAAAAATTCGATGGTGGTGGTAGGCACATAATGACACTGCACTTAATGCCATTAACCTGTCCAATAGACAGAGCTACCATGCTCTGTCAAGATGTAGTTCAGGAAGCAGAGTGTCTGCCTAGCATTCATGAAGCATGGACTGGACTGCTTAAAATCAGGCATGGTGGCACATGCTGGAATCCTAGCACTCGGGAAGTGGAAGCAGGAGAATCGCTGAAAGTCGTGTAAGTTACAATAAAAATACAAAGAAAAAGGCTTAACATGGAAAGTCAATTGAATCACAAAAGCTACGATGTAAGTCGGGTTGAGTGAGCGTCTCTTGACAAGGCCTGAGATGGAAGGGAAGCTCTGGGTGGTTGCACACGTGACACATCTGTGAGTTGCCACTAATACATCAGGAAAGGAATAAAGTACCTGGAGCTCTTTAACCAAGAGTGAGTCCAGATTTCAATTCTCCAGTCCATGCTCCCTGTGTCTTCTGTCCTTTCCATCTACTGCATGAGTTTATTAAGTCTGTTTGCCTGGAAGCTGTCCTTTGAATCTGTCTGTCCCTGTGTGTGACTACGTCTTCTGTGTGTTCTGACTGTGTGTGTGCGCGTGCGTGCGTGTGTGTGTGTGTGTGTGTGTGTATGTTGTGTCTATAATGTGACTGTGTGTGTCTGTCCCTCACAAAGGGCTTTGTTCTATCTTTATTGAATAACAGAAAGCATCATGTAGGGGAAAAATGGGGTACAGAAGTCATTAACAGAGTTTTACAAGGGACTATGTCACTGGCTCTGACTGATCTCAACTGACCCAGACAACAAATAGTACTACAAACACCATTGTTTATCAACCAAGAATTGTAAATGGATGTTTTCAACCTTTCCAGTAGAACTTAGAAAATTGCTTTCCACTTCTGTGTGTTTGCTGCTTTGAGTAAAGGATACACATTCATTGTTCCAAGTCAGGGGCATGAACGAGAACATGACTTCAAGCATCAGCTTAGATTGTAAAAGCTGATTACATGGGAAATCCAAGGCAAGTAAGGTTGGTTCTTACGCTGTTCCCTTAAAGCCAGGTTAAACAGAAGGCTGAACCCATGGTAGGTTAGGAGCCTGAAGTGTGCAGTGACCTTACAGTGTATTATTAACTCTGCTCAGAGGTTCCAGTCTCTTAACAATGTAGATATTTTCATCATCACAGATAGTGGAGAGGGAAATCAAGGCAGAGAGGAGTCAGAAGAAAATAGTCTCTGTCCTCAATCCCCACCAGGTCCCACACTGTGTAACCATGAAAGGAACAAGAGTGACCTGTAGCCAGACCTCTTCAGACCTACAGGTCTCCCGGAGCCCAAAGAGACTCTTTGTTCCTCTTTTAGAGAATATGACTGCCCAGTTGGTGACTTAACCTTGCTGTGGGTCTGATTCCTCATCAGTAAGATGAGGGGATTCTCTAACAGCTTTGTTGCAGTCATTAAACAGATAAATAACCTCAGAGTGCTTAAGACAGTTATCTGGCATGTGAATTACTCAGGAATGTTAACTGGGGTTTCTGTCAGTATCACTACCATCTTCTCCTTATTTTATGCCCAAAGTGCGAAATAAATGGAGGGATGAAGCCGAAGGAAGCCAAAGCTTTGCCTGAAACCACACAGTGTGTGTGTTGGAGGCAAGGTTCTGACTCAGTTCTGCTCTGCCTAAAGCTTGGTGTATCAAATCCATCTCCCTAAGCTCCTGGTAAGGTCTGTGCAGTGTGTAGGGAGCTCGGATACATTGTGCACAGGTAGCAACATTTAAACTGTGACGCTGGTCCTCGCTGCTCTGTAACCTGGGAGGGACATGCTAGCTGTGCCTCTGAGCCTCAGCTCCTGCCCCACTCTCCACCTGCTCACCCTCACCAGGTGAAATGGACAATACTTTCCACCTTTGAGGGTAGTGTCCAAATGGCAGCGCAGTCACCAGAAGGGAAATGGGAATTCTGTGTCTGGAGCAGACAATTAAACATCATTAGATTGAGGGCTGGGGATGTGGCTCAGTGGCCCAGCATGCAGGAAGCTCACCACCCCAACAGGCTTGATGGCACGTGTCTGTAATCCCAGCACTTTGGACATGAAAGCTGGGGGAGGGGGAGGGTCAGAAGTTCAAGGTCATTTTTGGTTACCGAGTGAGTTTCAGGCCAGCCTGATTTTTATGAGATGCCTTTAGGACTATACCTCAGCAGAACAATACATGAGATCTCTGCTTAATCCCAGAACCAAAAAAGAAAAAGTAGTAGACTGTTCTAAGTCTCCTTCCGAACATCTGTCTCCCCCCACCCCCCACGCCCCCCACCCCCGGCTGCTTTCTCCTGGCTCCATCCCCTGGCTTGGGGACTCACCAGCTCCATCTGTTTATAAAACACCTCTCTGCTCCTTGCGCATCCCTGGTGCTTCTACTTTCACACACACCCCTGCCCCCAGAAGTTGCTGTCCCTTTGTGACTACCCCTCAGTCCTCATCTGTACTTGAGGCTGCACCTATGCCTCCTGGGAAAGCAACGCTATCTCATTGTAAGGTTCAATCACAAGCAAAACGGTGACTTTGGGCAAAGCCTGCCTCCAACTTCTCTATTTTTGTGCCCCAAGCAAATTGTGGTGGCCTTCCCCCTCTGGACCCCTGAGCCCTGAGGCCCTTGGGTTTTCTTCCCTGTGGCCAACCCCAAACCTAGAATTCCTTCCCACTCAGGTACAAGTGATAATCACTAATACCTCCCAAGAACACGGGTGTTGTGAGGGCTGGAATCTTCTGCTCAGGCACTAAAGACGGCTACCCCGTTTCACATCAGAATCTGCAAAGGGACTTGTGTCTGAGTCATATGGCATCAGGACCCTCCTTTGTATCATCCAGGCTTTGGCTGTGTCTTAGCACCGGCTCCTTGCCTTTTGGGCAATGCAGCCGTACTTGCCATAGCAATGCCATCTCTCATCTTTGTATCTGCAAGAGCTTTGGGAATGTTAATTAATACAAAACACCACCTATGACAGCAGACTTGCAGGCGACTCTCCTTCCAATTGCAGCTTCTTTCCTACCTACCACTCTCCATTAAGAAGGAAAGTCATGGCCCAAGTCAGCCATTGTGCCAGCACAGAGGTCACATGCCCAGCCTGAAACAGCTTCAGCCACCCTCCTAGCTGATTTCAAATGACTGCTTCACATATACCATCCCATCTGTATTAGGCACCCACGTTAACCTATGGGTTTCAGGCACACACACACCCCCCCCCC
>JADRCD010144627.1:0-17500 GCA_019843815.1 Montemys delectorum
CACACACACACACACACACACACACACACACACACACACACACGCGCACGTGCGCACACGCGCACGCGCGCACACACACACAGGGGTCTTGAATAATACTTTTCTACTTCTCAATTCAATTACAGAGCTTAGAAAACTGGCAGGATAAAATTTTTTCAAAATGGCCTAAATCCCAAACTAAAACTGTATCCCACACAGTTTTAGAGACACGTCACAATTTCCAAGACAGCCTAGTATATATAGGAAGAGAACTATTCAGGTAGGAAACATACTGAATAGAGCAGATCGCCAACTCCCTCCATCCTACGGTGCAGTAAAGAATATCTGTGGAAAAAGACGAGCTAGATAACCTATACATACTTCCCCTCTGCTCTTCTTAAGGAGACCATACAGTCATGAGGAGGCAGGGCCTACAGAACACTCTGCTTTCCTAAGAACAAGGTAAGTTGACAGTGGGTCCTACATCCTTTTCACTGTTCCCACAAAGCAATGAAACTTAGCTGGATCCTAGACATTCAGTCTAACAATGACCCCCTACAGCAAAAACACTGCAACACGTTAGTAACCAGGAGAGGCAACTACTTATTACAAATCCCAGCAACAATACATCCTGAAGTTTAATTTACAAAATTAAAAACAAGGCACAGGGAATTAGCTCAAAGTTGCACAATTAAATGAGCAAGAGAATGGCTCAATCTTGGTTTCTACGACTCTAACATACTAGACTACTCTGCTAGCCAAATCTTCTCCTGCCCCATCTCATTCTAACAATTCTGCTGCCAGGGTTCCACCTTCTTTACATAGGTTATGACCTGGCTCACAAGTGCAAAGCCTTTAGAATAAGAGTGACTGACAGACAGAAGAAGAGTAAAAAGCCCAGAAAGCAGTACATTCTGGAACAGGAAACCTCTGAAACTTTCAGCAAAATCAAGTGTACCCACAGTTATTTATGGCCTAGACTGAAAAATGTTTATGACTACTCCCTCTGAGAATCTGTTACTCCTCCTTGAAACCAGACAAAATATGTAACGAATTAACTGTGGCATTTAACCCTTTAGAAACTGTGTTAAGACTTTAGCCCTACCTTCTTTATCCAGCTCTGTCTCTTTCCCCTCTGCATCAGGACCGGGCTCAGGCTTCTCACTACTACATTCCAGCACTTCTAGTTTCTCAGGAGCAGCTCCAGGATTTTCATTCCATGTTTCTGGTTTGTCTTTTAGTTGTTCCTCCAGAGCAATCTTTTGTTCGGAACTAGATTTTTCTCCACCATCAGGCAGAGGAACTACTTCCAGAACTCTGCCATTCTGACACTCCAGAACAGGAATTCCTTCAAAACTGTCAGTGGAAGCCTCACCATTTAGGCAGGTGCCTTTAAGGAAGGGTTCTTTCTTAGATGTCTGCTCGGGGTTGAGGGAACTGCTACTGTGGACAAGCAGAGATTCATTTGAACTCTCCTCTTCGGTTGATGCAAAGTTCTCTTTGGTGCCCGCTTCACTATTCAGCCTCTGACCCTGGTCCATATCCATGATGTCACATGAAGACTCATCGTTGGTCATAGATAAGTCTCCAGTCTCTTCTCCATTTTCCTCATGGCAGTCAGTGCTTACTTCAAATTCTCCATTCTCCAGCAACTTCCTGTCCTCTGTATGGTCATAGTCTGTAAACTTGGTGTCTTCCTCATCTTTCTTTAAATTATTGACTTTCCTTTTCTTAATAATTCCTTTACCCCACTGTGATCGCCGTCTTGATTTTCTCCGAACTCGAACTGTTTGATAAGAGAGTGGGGAGAGCATGAAGTCTAATGTCTATTTTATACGACAGTAGACCCACCCCCCAAAATAAACCCATAATGGTTAAATACAAACAAAAACTCTTAGCTGACGATAGCCATGCTGACTAATTCTCATAACCTATAAGGAAAATGAAGTTAAATATAAACTTGGATGAATGCCAACTTTTAAAATTTTACTTAGTATGAATTTGCTTGGCATTAACCTTTCCTACCACTACAGATTCTACTTTATAGTCATTTCTAATTTTCAACACTCAGGGATTAACCATTTAATACATTTAGGAAATTATTATATTACCACACTGCCCAGAAAGTCTGGGAGCAGAGCCTTGGATTTTGACCAGGAGGGTTGGTGTGTGGCCAGTAAGAAGTCATAAAGACAGCACCTCAACTATGAAGAAACCAAAACAAAACCCTATAAGCTAATGCTATGGGGCCCAATAGTTATAGCTATCCCCACAAACAAACACTGTTGCCTCTCCTTCCAGAAAAAGACATCACCTGCAGGATGAACGATCATGAACAGAAGCACTACAATAGGCTATGTGAACAAAACTGGTTAGCAAACTGTTAACCATTTCCTCGAATACAAACGGTTTACCTAATAGAGTCAACTTATTACAAAGGTATCTCCAAATATGTAGATTAATCAAGCCTTCTACTACTAAGGCAACACCATCAACAAATATCAAAAATAACCATCTGGTCAGTTATTTGAAAAAGGAGACCTATAAGAGCTGTATATTCTTAGGTGACAGTAATTATCATGAGTAGACAGTTGGGCTTCCAGGTGATAAGTCAGAGCCAAGGATTTTTGATCTCCTTTATGTATATGAGAGGTAACTAATGAAGCAGTTTGACTCCACTGGGAAATGTAGCTCTTTAATAGAAGCTGATATTCTATCAAAAGTGTATAGTGGGTTCACATATAACTTTAAGCCTTTAAACCCTTTCTGAGAGTAGGTGAGGATAAATTTAGTAATTATTACTCCTTACTTAGCAACTATCATCTCCAAAATTCAATTTATTTAATCATTTGGATCAAAGTTAACTTTTTCTTAAAAATTCAATGATTTAAAATTTCTTTTTATGCTTTCTCCTCTGTTTCTATTTTATAATTTATAGTTATAAGTTAATTAGCACAAGGAGGAAAATTTTTACGTTAGCCTAATATTAAAAGCTGATATATAAGCTTAGGTGACAAGCATCTACAACAATCTCATTAGCTAAAACTAATATAGTCTACACTAGAAGGAAAAAGAGATGGACATTTTGCTACAAAGAGGTCAGGCTTTCACTGTGAACAACTAATTTTGAGCACTAATCACTCATTTTTAGCTATGAAAAAAAAAACATTTATAAGAATTCTCACTCTACTTTTTAAGTCATGGAACTCCAGAGCAAGAAAAATGTACTCTAGTCAATCTAGGCCTCGTTCAAGTCTTTATATGTAGCACACTATACAAAGCCAGAAGTTCACTGAAGTGAGTATATTTCTTGTCTAGTGTTCCATACTGGTTAATAAGAGAGAGTGGGTAGGTCCCACTCCAAAACCTAGCTGGGCAACACACACTTGAATCCATGGGGAAGAGTGGTCCAGGGTCTTGGACTCAAAGTTGGAGGAAGGGAAGGAAAGATAGAGAGTGGTTATAGGAGGAGCTGGGGGAGAGGGACTAATATTTCCAAAGTATACATGAAATTTTCAAGGAATAAAAATATCATTGAGAAAAGAGAACATGTGTTTATTCTTTGGGAACTAAAAGATTCTTCCTTCTATCATTACTTCTAATAGCAGGATTTTAGAAAAGTAAATGAAACCATATAAGCACCATGAACATAGAACATAGAAGATGGACACATCTTCACAGTTTGGAGCGCATGGTAGTTGTACATGTCTATGTAGACCGAATCCTTAACACACTACTTCCTTGTTTACCTAGGACACTCTACTCAAACACCCATTTTGTCTGCTAAGCCATCCTGACTACCTCAGCCTAAGACTTGTTAAGGTGAATATTCAATGTATTCTCATTAGTAGACTACAAAGAACTTCAAAGTTTAAATGAGAGTACAACGTTATATAAATAGACACAATCTGAGACACACACAACTTTTAAAGTCAATTTTCATTGTGTCATTGAGACTTTTTCCAAAGTCAAGACCTTAGAAGAGAAACTGTCCCTTTGGGACATTTAGTTAAGATTTGAGTGTGTGTGTGTTAAACTAACACAGACAAATGCTGTGTCACATGTGCCATCTACTGGTAAGAGGAAACAAAATCCCACTGCAGATTTTAAAACTGTTTTAATATTGAAAGAACTTAAATATCTTTTAAAAAACCTTTCAGTGCTTTAAAGAATGTATTTGCATCTTGTCCCCCGGCCCATGTGTGTGCTCATGTGTGTGTGTGCCCATGTGTGCATATGTGCTCAGGTAACAACTTTCAGCAGCCATTATCTCCTTCCTTCCTTTGGGTTCTGAGAATCAAATTCGAGCGCTCAGGCTTGCCCAGAACACACTTTTGTTTACTGAGATATCTTCCCTGACCATCCTTAAACTTCTTAAGGAGAAAATTCAATGTATTCACATTAGTAAACACTAGTAAACATCAGAGACTATAAAGGACTTCAAAGTTTAAATAGTACACAATGTTACATAATGGGAAACAATCTGAGATTGCAGCTAGGCCAGATAGTCTTTACTGGTTTCTTAGTGACTAAAAGCATCCTTTTTTTTTTTTTTTTTTTTTTTTTTTTCCCTCTGTAGATCAGGCCTGCCTCTGCCTTTCAAGTGCTGGGATTAAAGGTGTGCACCACCACTGCCCTACTAAACACATCCTTTTAAAAACTTGCTCCATATGAATGCTAATTTTCCAGAGGTCAATGTAGGTGTGTGCAGCTCCCAGACCTCATCAGAGAAGTTTCTCTGTGTAGCTCATGGCTAACATGGAAACTTATAGCTGAGCCAAGTGCAAAAACTAAGTATCCATGGAGTGCTGAGCTACAAATGGGCATCTGGTATCACATCCTCTGCTTCCCTGCTCTCCTCTACCCCCCAGCTCAGAGACTCTTGCAGAAGAGAAGGTGGAAAGGTTGCAAAAGCCAGAGGGCAGGGAGGATCAGAGAAAAACGGAATCTTCTGGACACTCCATGGCCACTATGCTCACAAACTCAAGGTGGCTGTGTTGTCTGCACAAGGTCAAGCCATGCAGCACCAGAGCACAGAGGCAAGAGGGGCTCAAGAACCCCCAATTCCTAATTGAGGAGCTATTGATAATTGATGCCCTTTGGAAGAGAAAAAAAGAGACAGTTGGGTTTTGTTTTGTTTTGTTTGTTTTAATCCCTAGTAGGATTCTCCCATACTCCAGTGGAGAGTCCCATACCCAGTACAAATGGACTTGGTGAAGTTTGTTGGTTTTTGTTTTTTTTCTAAGAGCATGAAGTTGGGAAGGGTTGGGAATAAGGAATGGATCTGGATGGAATAAAGAGAAAGAATGGGGCAAATATAGTTAAATTATATTGTATGAAATTCTCAAAGAATATTACATTGTTTAAAAACGTGATGATTCATTCCTTCAAATTGACTAACATTTGGTAAAAAGCACACTAATGGCCAGCTTGGCTGGCAGAGCAATGTCATCACATTTAGACCAGGAAAGCAGCATTTATCTTTCAAGGCAGGCAGTTTTTAGTGAAACATGAAGACTACATCAGAAAGGTGTTTATTAACATTTTTCTTTCGGAAATATAATAGATCAGCTAGGCAGTGGTAGCGCACGCTTTTAATCCCAGCACTCAGGAGGAGGAGGCAGGTGGATTTCTGAGTTCGAGGCCAGCCTGGTCTACAGAGTGAGTTTCAGGACAGTCAAGGCTACACAGAGAAACCCTGTCTCGCATGGCTAATAGTCCTACTTTATGTCAAAAATTTGTGGCACAAGCCATTAAACCTGTAAGACAAAAATGGCCAACGATATATATTGCCCACTACACAGATGATGTCTTACTAGCAGGAAAAAAAAAATCCTCAGGATGTGCTTCTATGTTACAGAAACTTACAAGTTGCCCTAGCTAAGAAGGGACTGCAGATAGCCCCAGAAAAGGTGCAAACTCAGGATCCATATAATTGTTTAGGCTTTGCTCTTACAGACCAAGCTGTTATTCCCCAAAAGATAGTTATTCACAGAGACAGTTTAAAAACCTTAAATGATTTTCAAAATTTGTTAGGTGATATCAATTAGCTTCGTCCCTATTGAAAAACCAAAAGAAAGAAAGAAAGAAAGAAAGAAAGAAAGAAAGATAATAGATCAACATGAGTAAGTTTTTATGAAGATCTAGAAACTAAATTTTCCTTCTAAATACATCACACAAGGTTAAGACAAATTAGGTTACATGGATTTCTCAAACTCAGCATTACTTTTCCCTTAAAGGACTAAACTTTCTACTGCCAAATCACCTATCTCCATGTGGTGCTCATACATCCTATATATCATATAAGGAGTGGGGATAAGAGCCAAAGGGATGGGGCTGGAGAGATGGCTTAGCAGTTAAGAGTACTGATTGCTCTTCCAAAGGTCCTGAGTTCAAATCCCAGCAACCACATGGTAGTTCACAACCATCCATAATGAGATCTGATGCCCTCTTCTGGTGTATTTGAAGACAGCTACAATGTACTTACATATAATAATAAATAAATCTTTGGGCCAAAGGGAGCAGGGCCAGAGTTCAATTCCCAACAACCACATGATGGCTCACGGCCATCTGTACAGCTACAGTGTACTCATATACATTAAATAAATAAATAAATAAATAAATAAATAAATAAATAAATAAATCTTTAAGGAAAAAAAAAAGAGCCAGAGGGATAAATTTATCCGTTGGCTCCATATCTCTATCAAAAACTAGTGTTCAACACCAAACATATTTCAGGTGTTTTAGTTATCAAAAAAAAAGTATTAAGTACAGAAAATATCAAGTAATGTTAAGACAGAATCCTCATTCTAAATCTTACTTTATAAACTCTTCTCTGGAAAGACATGACTAAAGAGCTGTGGATAAAGGGCAGCACTGCTTGTGGGTCACAGCAAGACTCAACTGTAGCTGCTACTGGGCAACACGCTCACAAATACTCACATGCACACTTATTTGCAGAGTTGTGCCAGGCATCCATTGGGTTTCTCTGTTTGTGTCGAAATGCCTCTTCCACTCTAGTCTCTGTCTTGCGGGCACCAGCACCATGAGGAGTTATCTGTTCTCCTGTCACCGATAAGCCTGCAAGCACCAGAAAAGAACTACCTAGTTACATGTTCCCAGCTGCATAAGCCAATGCTGTTAGAAAAATCTGAAATATAAAACTGAGTTTTAAAATCATTAATTATACCTGGACAGTTTGTAATTCTGGTGAAATTAGTATCTTTTGTGTTAAAATGAGAAAGTAACTTGATATAAAATTATAAAAAGAAAAATACCTAGCAGGCCATGCTTATCCTTCAATGCTCAAAGAGGCCTATTTTCACTCATTTTAATCCCAAGAGGTATTTCAGAATATGATTGTGGGATAATAGGTGTACTGTCTAAAAGTCATGAATCTGCCTTCTTACTTTTGTTTGTGTGTGTGTGTGTGTGTGTGTGTGTATTACAGTAAGTGTACAAGGGTCACTAAACTACACTCCCATGAACAGGTTCAATCTACCTCGCTGCCTGTCACATCACAATGGCCTACATTTTATTTCTTGGCTCCATATTCTTAAGAGTAACGGTTCCATCTCAGTTTTCTTCACTAGAACCTTATCTTCCATGTGAACAGCTTCCTATAACTTAGCTTCTTATTCTAAACTTCAAGAAGTATCTCTTGTGTATATGATTTTTAAATGATTTTATATAATAATTCTCACATCTCTTTAATCCAAAGATCACTAGCCTGCTAGCCATATTTCTACCTGCTTACCTGATCTCCAACAAGGTATCCTAAAAATAGGTCAAACTGAAGGTAACTGGTTCATCTTTATACACATAAACAAACACAAACAGTTTATCTTCTATATTCCCTATTTTGACTGGCAGAATTGGTATCTACTCATTCATTCAGCCAGAAATATTCTTTCCTTTCAAAGAGCCCTCTACAAGGCTATAGATGTAGCTCATGTTGGCAGAATGTTTGCCTAGTGTGTACAAAGTTCTAGCACAAGTTTGTAATCCCAGTTTTTAGGCTGAGAGAGAAAGATAAGGTTATTTTTGGCTTTATAGTGAATTTGACAGCAGCCTAGGCTATATGAGACCAAGTCGGGGGTGGGGGGAAGCAGGCCCACAAAGTATTCTCTACATAGGGATCACTCATATGCTAATCTTGTTTAGCTCCATCCTTCATTAATTAAAATGTGTATTACTTCACTACCTTTTCCCCTAGTAGTCTGAGATAGTTTATATAACATAAAAGCCATCTATTTTAAGCATAAAATTAAATATTGTTATCAAATATACATTTCTGTAGCCACACACAGAAGTCTAATTTGAAGTGCCTGTCTAGGCAGCCACTGCTGTCTGTTTCTCTCAACACACTTGCCATTTTACATGCGAGGGCCACAGTTAGTTGATGGTCTTTCATTACTGCCTTATCTCACACAGCAGTGTCTTTGAAGTCCTGTGTCATTTTACAGAAGACTATGGATGCCCTATGCCTTGTTACTCACTAACTAGTAAGCAGATACTTGTGTTGTTACTTATTATGTATAACACCCCTATGGAACATTCATGTACGTGTTTCTCTTGGATAGATTCCAAGGAACAGAACTACTGGATAATGCAGCAAACGCTGCCTCTGTGGAAACAGAAACACTGTTTTCCAAACTGGCTCTCACAGCTTTTAACTCAATCTCTCATTTTCCTAAAACACTGAGAACATGTTATTTCTTGCTCCTAGAGTGATCTAACCAATTCATTCCACTGCTTAAAATCCCTCAGTGGGGTCTATTGCCACTGGCATTTCTCCCCTTCCAACTAAAGTTCTTCAAGCACACAGTATACATCTAACAAACAAGCCATATGTTCAATTTTGTGTTTCTAATTAAAAAATTATACATAAGTGTTAACAGACTCGGAAAATATTTGTTAAAAAAGGCTTACGTATTGATTGATATTAGATGTGAAATGATGAAAACTGAGGTCTCTTCAGCTATAAAAGCAGACATAATATGTAAATCATTTAAGAACAGAAATCACTGATAAATAAAGTTGTATATCTGCAAAAAATTTTCTCTAAGGAACACTTTATTTCTCTAACATGCACCACTGCACTCAAATTGTCACAGGTATAGTTTTGAGATATCCTTGAGAATTTACATGACCTATGTTAATAATTACAAGTTTATTAATGGAGACAGAGAGTGCATCCTGGTGTGCTTCCTGTGTCACAGGAAGATTGATATGAAGCACAGAAGGCTCTGGTAGCATGGCATGTCTGCTTCTCTAACTTACCTCTTTTTATTCTTGCTTCCTTTATTTCTTCACAAAGTTTATTAAACTCTGGATCCAGTTCAGCTGCAATGATAGCATGTGCAGTGTCCTTCAGGGTACAAGCTCTGTGCCTAATAATTTTATCTGTTAAAAATGTTGGCATAAATTTATTTTAGATACAAATGGAATAAAATTAATGCAGGGCGCCTTAATAAAAGTAAAAAGATACAGATGTTTATAAAAACATTTTCAGGTAAGAAAAGATTCACTTAATAAGGTTTTATTTTTAATTTCTAAAAATGATTTTCAATAAAAATTTTAAAGAATCTGGATAGTCATTATGTGCCCCAGAGTTGCTACAGACAAATACCAAGAGTTCAGGGGCTGCTGAGTTGTGCGAGCTTGGCATCCTGACTTCAGTCCCTGGAAGCCATGTAAAGGTAGAAGAGAGTGAACTCCACAGAGTGGTTCTCTGACCCTACACATTTCCCATAGGTGCACTCATGTACATGCACACACACAAAGCATACAATATACTAATAAAACTAAAAGGAAAACATGTTTTTAAAAAGAGTAACTGGTCAAAATTGTGCTACAGAACATAAAATATTCTGAGTAAGACAGTTCTCTTTTAAAATGTGACAAAACCTGAAAAATATAGAAAATCTACTTAATCTAAAGCATGAAAGATGATATATGTAAACTGTAGGCAAGGCCAATGTAACAGAATACACTTATAATCCCAGCACTTGGATCGCTGGCTCCAAGAAGCCCTATCTACGTCCCAGCATAACCTCTGATAGTATAACAAGTGTCTGCCTCACAGGTCCCAGGAAAGCCTGCATCCTTAGTGCAGTGTCAGTGGTGCCCTCTGGAGCTACACGACCAACTCCAGATGTGAAAAGGAAGCAAGGGCAAGATAACTAGGACGTCTCAAGATCACAAACCATACTGTAAGGTAGTGAAAGCAGGGGCATCAGTTCAAACTCATTCTCTGATGGGCAGCACATTCCAACCCAGGGTAGGCAACATCAGACCCTATCTCAAAAACCAAAACCAAACCAAACAAATGACAAAAAAAATCCAAAATAAAAAATAATTACTTCTCTCTCTGGTAAAAGCATAAAGTATAAAAGATCTTTTATTTATAAGATTTATGATTAGGAAGCCATAAAAGGCTTGTTGTGGAAATCTTTATAAAAAACAAACACAGCACACTGCAACCACTGGTACATTTCTTTCTGATATATATTCTCTAAATGTTCATTCAACAAACACTGCCCACAATACTAGGAAAACGGAAGTAATGACTATACAGTAGTATGGGAAAAAAATCAGACATGGTTCCAATAAAATTCAGACTACAGAGGAAAGTAGCATTGACTAAATCTCAGCTGGAGAGAAGGCTCAGTAGTTAAGAGTGCTTGCTGCTATTCCAGAGGAGCAGAGTTCAGTTTAAAAATTTGGATAGAAACATCTTTACAATGCTGAGTATGCCAATCCATAAATAGAATATATACCTTCACTTATTTAGCTCAAGAATTTTATCAGCTATTTTTATACTTTTCAATGTATATAGTATATATCTTTTGTCAGATTTCCTATTTGATGATAGAATTTGATTAGCTAGAACTTTTTTTAGACTTATTTATTGACATGTATGAGTGTTTATGGCTGCATGTATGCTTGTACCCCATATTTGTGTCTGGTGCCCAAGGAGATAAGAAGAGGGCATCAGAGATGGGGAAGATATGATCATAGATATGTGTGCAACATACACTGAACATGTGTCTGAGTTTGTTAAAGAATAAATATTCTAAAAATAAATAAAAGTGATAAAGCTCCAGACAATTGAGATTGTGCTATATGTAAATGTATGTTGAAGTTTGAGCCTCTAGTACTTAAAAATGTGACTGTATGTGGAAATAAGCCATGCTAAAGAGGTAACTAAGGTAAGAAGAGGGTGGGCTCTAATCCAAAGTGCCTGATGCCCTTTTAAGAGGAAATCTGGATATGTTAGGAGTGCACAAAGACAGAGAAAGGGCTACAGGGAGAAAGCTGTGTAGTGAAGCTTGAAGAGCGGTCTCAGGAGAAACCAAACTTGCTGACTCACTTGAACTAACTCAACCCAGCACTGTGAGGAAAACTTTTGTTGTTTAGGCCTCGTGGCTTGTCATATTTTGTATGCTGATCCTAGCTGAGAAATACAATGACATATAGACTAATATATGTCATAATGGAGTTATATAATCAATCTATCATAATACTAACACAGGTACACATCTCTGTCTCAAGGAATAAGAAATGTCAGAGACAGTTCTTAGGTACCAAGTACCATGCTCAGTAAGTAGGGCATGACAGTCCTAAGTAAGCACTAACAGAAATAAATATAAGTAAGTTTGGTTAAGTCTGAAATTTATGAGGTACACTATGACAGATAAAATTGGAAATGTACTGAGGAGACTACAGACAGCTCCAAAAAATGAGTGACTCTTGAGGACTCTGATCCCATGTAATTGGTACAAAATGCTAGGCTTCTGCAAAGACTTTAAGATTAAGGACAAAATTTCAGCAAAATTGGTCAAATAATGATAGGTCTAAGAGTTATTTGTCCTAGAAGAAAAGGATGTTACAAGACCAGTAATGCAGAGCAGTCCAACTTAATTCATTGTGTACCTATCCCTAAGATAATAATTAGAGTCAAATGACTAGTCCTGGTCACATTTTGAAGCTATAAGTTAAATCTCTCATCACTTCACATCTAATTTCCACCACATTATCCATGTGCAAGATAATGTGGTAAACATGTAGTCATTCATGTTTACTTCCCAAAGACTTTTATCTTCTCTGTATAAGTAGTTCCCCCATGCCTCCAACGACTATGTGTTCTGCCAAGCAGAGCACTGTATACATTTAATAATCATGGGAGGTTTTTTTTTTTTTAAGATTTATTTATTTATTTCATGTATGTGAGTACACTGTCACTGTCTTCAGACACCCCAGAAGAGGGCAGCGGATCCCATTACAGATGGTTATGAGCCACCATGTGGTTGCTGGGAATTGAACTCAGGACCTCTGGAAGAGCAGTCAGTGCAGTTAACTGCTGAGCCATCTCTCCAGCCCAATCATGGGAGTTTTTAAAAGTAATACAACATTTATACAATTTCTACATCCTACATAACAGACCTTGGGGTTATTTTATAGGTACATGCATCAAAAGTGGCTCTGCTTCTAAGGAAAAAAAATGCTCTCTTGGGTGGGGTGAGAAACAGTTGAAATGGCATTCCTAAACTATAACATGTCTTTGTATCGATCTTTAAAGAGCAGAGTAGGGAAGTCTCAAGTATATCACGTAAGCTTCACCTGTAAACATGAGCCACAGCCTCTAGTAAAACCATCACACTCTACAGTCAAAGGCTATACTGAACCAGAAAGCATTGTTTCTTCATTTAAACTTATATAAATATATAAATTTATATCAATGATGTTATAATAATTTATCTACTAGAGGGAAACTGGATTTATTTCCTCAACTAGCTTTCTCCAACAAACATTTAGGCTCATTTTCATAATCCCTAGATTATTTCCAAATAGTGTGGTCCAGGAACTATAATAAACACAAAGTGGGGGTCATTCTAGAGCAAGTATGTATGAATATGAATAACCAACCTTTAGTGAAATACTTCCCAAACTCAAGGAATTATGCTAGGGGCTTTCATTTGAACCATAGGACAATGGAAACACCATAACATTCAATATAACACAATTTCTTATTTAATCATTACAACAACCCCAAATAAAGAGTTCTATTGTTATCCCTACTATATAGATGGAGTAACTAAAATGAAGAAAACTTGACTGATTATAGTTAAAGAGCCAGAGAACAGCAGCATCGACAAAAGCATAGGTCAAAATATAGAACTCAAATTCACCCCACACCACACCAGGAGCTGAGGGCACAAGGTCAACATCATACGCAGCCATTCCCATCTGATCTCATTTGAGGAACAAAGGAAAGGAGAGAAATGAGCTTGCAGTTCAGCCTGTTCTTCACCACCTATCCTGATGCAGATGACATACACACTAGAAGCAGAAGAAACCCTCATGGACATAAATTGACTGCACTAATTAAAAGAGGCCCTCATGCTTTTGTATATTTTTTACCATCTTAAAAGATGGACATTCTTTGATCCAGAAATTTCACTTTAGGAAACTTATCCTAGCAAAAATATGAAGATACATATACAACTAATTATAATTTTTATTTGGGAGGTATAATTTTTTATGAGGGATGAAATTTAGGGCCTTACACATCTCAGGAAAGCTCTCAACCATTCTTAATTATTACCTCTTATTTACCTCCATGTCTTTATTATTATTGTTGTTGTTACAATTACTATTATTATTTTATCTTGAGAGTCTTATTAAGTTGTTGGAATTAATTATGTATCTGTGCCATGTCATAAAAATATTTATTCATATTTATGATAGAAGGAAAAGAATTCAAAGTCCTAACGACAAGGAATAAGCCATTGCCATATCAAATCTACATATAATTTTTAAATGTGGGACAAATCTACTCATTAATAATAGTTTCAAAAAATGTTAGAGTATATATATTTATATATATACACATACACACATATGTATATATACATATATATAATGAATTACATCATTCTATAGCAAAGAGATATATGAAAATGTCCAACTTTAGCCATTACATATATTCAGCCAACATTCATTCACATAAAATAGAAATAAACCACTAATAAAGCAAATAGCAGAAAATTTAACAAGCAAATATCCTAACAGAAAAGTTAAAAACTAGTACCCACTAAGCTCTCCTATGAAAATATTTTATTCTGTTTCTGAACATGAAATAGGATATTATCGATTACTATGGTCTAAATTCAGATGGAAAATAATTTCATATAGAATGGAGAAATGCATGTCACTCTTCTGCATGGCTTAAGTTGAAAAACACTATTCCAATATAGATATAGTATCTTTAAAGAACAGAAACCTATACACATTCTTTAAAAATAATTCTTTATGTATTACCTAATAAAGAAACAAAATCCTCAATGAGTAAGGAAAATAAAAAACAGCTCCAAATAACTGAGAGTTAGCCTAACATGGTCAGTTAATCTTAGTGGACTCACATTAAAAACAGCATCACACAAAGCCACTGTGTGACCATGATGGGCCAAATAAAAACAAGTTACATCTAAGCACAGAACAAAATATGAGCACTGTCCTAACCACAAAAATGACCAGAAACAATCCTCTTCTCACTAACACCACTGTCTGGTAGGAGACATTAGTGTATGCACGTTGAGTTCAGAAGAAGACAGTTACAGGAACTGATGCTCTCCTTCCAACATATGGGATCAAACTCAGGTCTTCAGGCTTTGTGGAAGACACCTTTACCTGCTGGCTATCTCAACCAGCTCACTTCCTAAACTCCTAGAATACTAGGAGTTTAATTACTAAATGGTCCCACTACCTAGCAACATCCAATTCACTTCTGAGTCTCACTTCCTCACAGTTTCTCTAAGATTATGTAATACAATACTAAATCCTCTATGATTCCCATGACAGTCTGGTATAAAAGCATCCCTATTTACAATGATTCCATCTTCTTTAACTACAGATATGTTCTTAGTGATTTTCCCTTCAGGGCAATGACAAGAGTTGGAACTACAGACTCACAGGCATGTTTAACACGCAGCCCACTAGATAGATGATTCCCAGGGTAGCTATGAATGTGCTCTTAACACATCTGAGGATGACATCATGTTACTATGTTAAAGGATAGACACTTCTGGAAAATACAGGATGGAATTAGGAGTAAAATAAAATTATACAAGAATACCTCCAACCTACAGAACAGATAACATTGTAGAGGAAATTCTGATACATTTGTGTTGGGCGCAGTGATACATACCTCTAATTCCAGCACTCAAAAGGCAGAAGCGGGTGGATCTCTCTGTGACTCTCAGACCAGCCTAGTTTACATAATCAAACTACAGGCAAGCCAAGACTATACAGTGAGATCTTGTCTTTAAAAAGGGAGATGGGAGTGGGGATACGGGGGTGGGAGTGATAAATAACTTTATCTGATCCTCAATTCCACAAATTAAAAATCCTGTGTTTAGTGGCACTACTGATGACAACTGATATTAGCTAAACAAACAAATTTTAAGTTAAGTTCATGTGCTAAATATTCCATCAATCTGAACAAAATTAGAACTCAGTATAAAAACTAAAAGAAAAATTGTAACTAAATCCTGGACAAAACCCACAGTGCCTAGAACTGCAGGACCCTCTGAGTTAAGGCCAGTGTTTCCAGGTATGTAATTACTTTCTCAGAGTTCCTAAACACATTCATTTATCAAACTAAAAGAGGCTTGCTTTAATGTTGCCACAAGTGTACTTACCTCCGGGGTCCTTGTCTGGATTGTATTCTAAAGCATTGCTACAGATGAGGTCAATATCTTGCAGGAAATCTTTAGCCGTTAGATAATTATGTTTATCAATTTTAGTTATTACTGTCGATAAATCCATTGGTTCTTTGATTACTTCAAGATAATCTGAAACCTACAACAAACAGGACACTTTAATGAAAATTACATCTGACTTTGCATATGCTTTAGGTCATAAAACCACAATTAAAAACACTTTAAAATTTAAATCTAGGTAGTAAATCATAAAAGTGTAAAATTACAATGCTATTTATGCTACTTATTCCACTAAAGTTACTGTCTGACATACTTTCCATGAAAAGCTTCATGGTGCTCATCTTGAAATCTGAAACAGATTTTAAACCCTTTGGGTTTATCTGAGAAGAGAATGTGTGGGTAATGTACATGAGAAGTGTCAGTAACTGTTCTACCTCAAGGAAAAGAAAAGAAAAAGAAAGAGCAGAGAGTTTTCATGCTAATAGTTTCTGTCATGTGGGTCTTACTGTTTGTTTTTTGGTTGGTTTTATAAAAAGGCAAACAATTTCATGGAAAGTATTTTCTACTCCTTTGGAGTCATTACACACATTACAAGTCAATTAAATAAGTATTGTTTTTTTCTAACTAAGGGTTTTCTGGACTTGTCTCTGTATATAAATTTTTTGATAGCAAGACATTAAATCAAGATTTATATAGTATATTTTATGTTTTCTGTCACATAATCAGTAAGGAAGAATTAGCAACCTGTATCTACTGTTCTCAAGTAGAAACTTCAAGTCAAGTAGTGATTATAAAAGTAGTTTCAGAAATTCCTAAAACTAGCTCAGGACCAAGTTCCAGGCGGTTTCTGAAAAGTGAGGGTTTGTTTTCTTACAGCTTCTGAGAGCACTGATACCGTGGTTTTAAGTTTCTGAACAAACACATGCATACACATATATGTAATTTATATATGTTTTTAAAATTTTCAGTTCATCCATAAGATGTGACTGTTTGTCAGCTCTAGGAGGATCTTATGCAGGCAGCAATGGAACTATTAGTTGGACTCTGAGATCTTGCCCTTGCTATAAAAATGGAAACAGAAACATTAATAAACAGAAAAAGCACTTTCAAGTTTTAGACTATTAAAAATATTTTAGTACATGCTTAATTTTAAATTCAGCATATTTTTAATGTTTTGTTTTCTGCTGCTGATTTTAAATTTAATAGGTTTTAGCCACTTCTAATTCATTATTTGAATATATACTTTTATGGGTATATTTGGTTTTTTGAGATAAGGAGTCTCTGTGTGCCCTGGAACTCACTCTGTAGACCAGGCTGGCCTCAAACTCAGAAATCCGCTTGCTCTGCCTCCCAAGTGCTGGGATTAAAGGCAAGTACTACCACCGCCAAGGCCTATACATTTATGTTTTAAGCTACCTAGAAATTATCTTGTTCTTCAAAACATTTCTATCCTTCTCCTGATACTCCTGATTTTAGCTTTGAGAGCAAGCCCAGAATAAACATATAAGATAAACAGAAAAGATCATAACATTAACAAAAATTTTACCTAAACCTTTCCATTTCCTTACAGTGATTTAGAAGCAGATGACAACTGAAATCTGCCAAAACTTAGTGATTAGGAAGAAAAACGTTTCTTGAGCAAGAAGAAAATTAGTTCATCTCAACATGGTGGGCTGGCTCTTCCTTTAAGTGCTTGGTTCCAAATATACCCAGAGGGAGCAAGCTGTTTGTTTTGTTTACTTATTTAAAACAGTCTTTAGGACTAGGGCATAGCTTGGTTGGTGGAGTACTTGCAA
>JADRCD010144628.1:0-23187 GCA_019843815.1 Montemys delectorum
GGGGGGGGGGCAGGAATCAACCACCACTTTACTTTCAGTTTGGTTCGGTTTTTTAGAAAACAAATCTATTCGCTGGTTCTTTCTCTAGAAGCAGGTGTGGGCCCTGGGCTACCATCCCATCAGTGGTCTGAAGTTTCACCTTGTGACCCCAAGACTGGCAGAACTGGTTGACTTGTGGGTAAGACTGGTTGGGGGCAAATCACTTCTCTGAGCCTCAACTTTCTCACCAGAGAAGGAAGGCCTCAGAACAACAGCAACACCAGCCTCACACAGTTATGAACAAAGGGGAGCCTCCCTAGTCAGGCTAGGGCATCATGGCTTCTCTTCTCCTGTGTTCCCTCAATTAAAGTGTGCCCTTCAGGTTCCACACTGGAGATGCTCTGAACATGGAGGTTAAAGGCACAAGAACTGTCTTTGGAGACTAGCTACTCAGCAGCTCACCCCTCTCCCTTCCAGCTCCATTTCAGAGAGGCACTGCCTCAGGGCCGCATGTGAAGGGCTGGATCTTCTGTGCCCTGGGACATTTCTTTTCAGCCAATGGGAGCATGGGCAATTCGCTAGTACCCTCCAACCAAAGAGGAAAAAGTGTCCCCAATGCAGAAGTACAAGAAAGCTGTTTGGGGTATGAAGGCAATTGCTCAAGGCCAAGAACAGCCTTCGGAGGAAGTATGAGAAACAGGAAGCTGTCTGGCCTCAAGGGACTCCAAGAGGGGACTTGGATTCCTCCAGGTGTATAGAATGGAGGTTCTGACCACCTGTGTGCAGTACGCTAGAGTTGGTCTCTCCTGAGCTTTGCCAGCCAGTGAGAAACAGAGATGGCTATGCATAAGCACAGTTCGCCTATGACTCTGCAATAACCCAGTAGAGGAAGCCAGTCATCAACAGGTGCTTCCCTCACATGAAAACCCAGGCAGGGGAGAGTGGCTCAGGTTCCTTCTGGTCTCTCTGGGCTGGTGTCCTGAGCAGACCTTGGGCGCAAGCTCTGCAGCCAGTCCCACAACACCCAGAGGAAGCTCCACTCCCAGGTGCTCTGACACTCTCAGGATCGGAGGTGAGAAGGGAAGAACATCTGTCCCAACACCAGGAGTAACTGGGACCGGCAGGACCAGGCACACAAGGAACTCTGCCAGCAGAGTGGCTCTGGTTCCCTCTGGTCTCTCTGGGCTGGTGTCTTGAGCAGACCTTGGGTGCAGGCTCCACAACCAGTCTCCCAACACCCAAAGGAAGCTGCTGCACTCCCAGGTGCTGTAACAAGCCCAGGATCACAGGATCCTAGAATCACAGGATCACAGAGACAGCTTGACTCTGAGGAGTTCTGACACAACCAAGATCACAGGAAGGACAGGCCCCAGTCAGATTTAGCAAGAGCAGGTAGCAATAGAGATAACAAGATGGTGGGGGGGGCAAGCATAAGAAACTAAACAACACAAACCAAAGTTACTTGGCATTATCAGAACCCAATTCTCCCACCGTAGCAAGTCCTAGACACACCATCACACCATCAGAAACGCAAGATTCAGATCTAAAATCACTTATCATGATGATGATACAGGACTTTAAGAAAGACATAAATAGCACCCTCAAAGAAATACAGGAGAACACAGGTAAACAGCTAGAAGCTCTTAAAGAGAAAACATAAAAATCCCTTAAAGAACTACAGGAGAACACAATCAAAAAGGTGAAGGAAATGAGCAAAACCATCCAGAATCTAAAAACGGAAATAGAAACAATAAGGAAAACAGAAAGAGAGACAACCCTGGAGATACAAAACCTAGGAAAGAAATCAGGAGTTGTAGAATACAACAGAATACAAGCGATAGAAGAAAGAATCTCACGGGCAGAAGATACCATAGAAAACATTGACACAACAGTCAAAGAAAATGCAAAAAGCAAAAAGCTCCTAACCAGGACATCCAGGAAATCCAGGACACAATGAGAAGACCAAACCTAAGGATAATAGGTATAGAAGAGAGTGAAGATTCCCAATGTAATGAGCCAGTAAATATTTTCAACAAAATTATAGAAGAAAACTTCCCTAACCTAAAGAAAGAGATGCCCATGAACATACAAGAAACCTATAGAACTCCAAATAGACTGGACCAGAAAAGAAATTCCTCCTGTCACATAATAATAAAAACACCAAATGCACTAAATAAAGCAAGAATTTTAAAAGCAGTAAGGGAAAAAGGTCAAGTAACATATAAAGGCAGGCCTATCAGAATTACACCAGACTTCTCACCAGAGACTATGAAAGCTAGAAGATCCTGGGCAGATGTAATACAGACCCTAAAAGAATACAAATGCCAGCCCAGGCTACTATACCCAGCAAAACTCTCAATTACCATAGATGGAGAAAACAAGATATTCCATGACAAAACCAAATTTACACAATATCTTTCCACAAATCCAGCCCTACAAAGGATAATAGATGGAAAACATCAACATAAGGAGCAAAACTACACCCTAGAAGAAGCAAGAAGGTAATCTTTCAACAAATCCACACAAATCTAATTCCACCTCTTACAACAAAAACAACAGGAAGTGACAATTACCTTTTTTTAGTATCTTAATATGAAAATTAATATTACCAACATATCCTAATTGATTGAAATCCAAAGGATAAGCAACACCTACAGGGTGGCGTGTCATTGGCGAAAGGGCTCTATTACACAGGTTCAAAGCCAACCCCTTACCCGCTTGTACTGGCTGGTCTTGTGTGTCAACTTGACACAGGCTGGAGTTGTCACAGAGAAGGGAGTTTCAGTTGGGGAAGTGCCTCCATGAGATCCAGTTGTAAAGCATTTTCTCAGTGGGAGGGCCCATTGTGGGTGGTGCCATCCCTGGGCTGGTGGTCCTGGGTTCTATAAGAAAGAGGCCACCATGGCCTCTGCATCAGCTACTGCTCCCTGACCTGCATGAGTTCCTGTCCTGACTTCCTTTGATGATGAGCAACAATGTGGGAGTGTAAGCTGAATAAACCCTTTCCTCCCTAACTTGCTTCTTGGTCATGATGTTTTGTACAAGAATACAAACCCTAACTAAGACAATCAGAATACCCAAGACCAGGACTACTAGAAAGAATAGAAGTTTGGGGGCTCATGAGTCTGAGAAGTCCAAGAGCACATGATGCTAACATCTGGCAGGAGACTTCTTGGTGCATCTAACCTGGGAGAAGATATCATACCACCACCACTAGACAGAGAAAGCTGAGTAACTCAGGTCTTCCTTCCTGAGAACATGGAGAACAGCCCCTGGACCTCATATAATCCTAGTTGCTTCCCAAAGTTTTCTTCTCCACATGTCCTCAGCAAAGGCTTTTGGGGGATCATCCCAATACATGAGCTTTTAGGGAACAAGGTCAGGTTGACCAGTTTTGGAGTACCCTGGATTGTGTTGAGTGACTGTGTTACACTAGAGATTGGAGATTGCCTAGTAGGGCATGTGAGGCACAGTCCAGAAACACACCCTGAGACCATGTGACTACAGGAGGCTCTGAGCTACAGGAGGAAGAAAAGTGAGTATGGCAAACTACACCTTGGAGGCCTCCCAGGGGCCTCTCCAGCAATAGCCACTCCCTGCCTTATTGGGTAACCCCAGCTCAGAGCTATCAGGACCTGGAACAGAGTAGTCCAAGGAGATAGTAGTGATAATGGCCCAGCTAGCTGGGACCAGCACAGGACCAAATTAGGGGGAAGGGGAGGGGCATGGATGGACATGTCTGTCTTCCCCAGAGTTGAGGTTTCCATTCAGGCTAATTCAAATATCCAATACCCTCAGTGTACCAGGACAGATCTGCAGAATGACAACCACTGCAGCCCCTCCCTTTGGTTGAGGGACACAAGCCCCACTTTCTGGACAAGGGTCTCATCATACAAGCAAGTCTCGATAGAAGCAATTTTTAAAAATGTGTTCTGAGCACTCAGTATATTTCGAATGGGTCCACCGTTAAAATCAGGAAGACTAGATTGAGCTCATCATGGTGTTACTCCTGTCTTTAGTGTTATTAACAACAATATAATACTTCCTGTCTCCCCCTCTGGGGTCCAGCAGCTGCTGTGCACCCGGAGGTCATAATAGGGGACAGAAGAGCGTGAAATTGTCCCGGCCTCAGACTCTGAGCAGTGTGGGAAGCAATGGCAGTTGCCACAGCTGCCCTCCTCCCTCCAACTCTAATGGTCGGGGGGGGGGGGTCTGACAGGAAGCCATGCCCACTCTTGAAAAAGTCTAGAATATTCTGGCATTCCAGTACCATTAGACTAACTCAGTTTCCAACCTAGCAGGAAAGCTCTGTCCATGGAACTCATCGTTCCAAAAACACGGAAGGAAGAAGTGGATATTTTCAGATAAGAGAATTGCAGGCTTCCAATCCTTCCCACATATGCACACGTGTGAGCATCAAGAAAGGCAGAGTGTTAACAGCACTAAGAACAATTCCTGTTTTATCCCAAGCTCTGCACCAGGGAGACACTGGACTGCCCCTGTAAGGCTCTCTGAGCTTTAGCTTTCAAACCACATAGAGGTCGTGGAAGGTTCTAGTGAGATAAGAGATGAGAAAGTGGTTTGTAAAACAATAAATGGGCCATTCATCTGCAGGGACAGCCAATCCCCATCACAGCTGATGAGATGTGAGCACAGCCCAGGGAGAGCATCCACTGCCCACTGCAAACCCCGGGCCTTAAAGCCACATCTTGCAAGGAGCTTGACTTGCATCTGCAAGGCACTGCTGGGCAACCCACGCTTACAACATTTCTGAAAACACATTTTGCCTGATTGACAGACCAGAGGAAGGTTATGTCCCTAGGTCTCATTCTTTCTATGAACTGTCGTTGAGAACAAAAGATGGCAGAAATAATCTAGGTCCTCCTGGTTAGGGTCGTGGAATTACTCATATTTATCCATTCCTTCTGACAACTTCCTTGTCTTCCTTCCATCCTATTTCCAACCGTATTGTCCTGTCCCTTCCACTCCTGCCCTCTGACCTGATCACAGACCAAGAGACTCCAGCTACTTTAATTGGTATGCTAAAACTTCGGTGTCCTCAAAACTGCTCCCAGATCATCATCATCATCATCATTGTCATCGTCATCATCATCATCGTCATCGTCGTCATCATCATCATCATCATCATCATCATCATCAGCAGCAGCAGCAGCAGCAGCAGCAGCAGCAGCAGCAACATCTCAGCACAGCCTCTACCAAACCAACCCTTTCAAAGGTACTTACGCATATTTAAGTATAAGTATGAGCTTTGCTATATACATGGATTAACTTGGGCACAGAGAGGCTAAGTAGCCCGTCCAAGCTCATGAAACTTTAAATGGCAGAGCTGTGTACACTAAGCTGAGATGAGTTTGAGCATCAAATTCTGACCATAGAGTCTACCCAACCAGTCACTGCCTGATGTAGGAGCCAGCTCAGAGTTTGTAGGAGTCAGCTCTGGCTATTAAATCGATGTGCCACTGAGTGTCTTCCAGTAGTGTCCAACCTTTAGACATTGTGTTATGATTCCACTTACAAAGTTCACACTCAAGACCATACAACTGAGTGAGAAAAAAACCCAGAAAGTATCTCAGTGTCCCAGTAAGTTTACAGTTTTCATACCTGTTCTCAGGCACATGCTGCCCAGAGACAGCAGGCTGGGCATTCCTAGTAGAAATCTACCATCTCACTATTTGGAGAGGGGAATAGAAGTCTAAGATCAAGCTGGTGGCAGGATTGGCTTCTCCTGAGGGGCTGGGAGGGGAATCTGTTTCCTGCCTCTACCCTAACTTCTGCTGGTTTGCTGGCGATCTTCATTGTCTCTTAGCTTATAGAATTGTCTGAACCTTTGCTTTCATCTTCATATGTGTAAGGCACTCTCTAAGGGTGTGTGTGTGTGTGTGTGTGTGTGTGTGTGTGTGTGTGTGTGCATGCACGCATGCATGTGCGTGCATGAGTGAGAAGAGAGAGAGAGTTTGTGAATGTATGTGTGCATTCAGTTTCCCCTTTTCATAAGCATACCACTCACACAGATTATGGATTTGCTTCAGTGAACTAATCCCAGCTAATCCCATCTGCAGTGAACCTGTGGGGGCCACTTTTGACACATTCTGAGATTCTCAGGATAGGATTTCAACACAGGTTTCAAGGGCACAATGAACCCGTCAATGTTTCACAGAATGATAACAACAGGGAATACTACCATGCTTTGCTCTCCGTGCCTTGTGGACATCAGTTCACTCCATTTTCACCAAGATCCTATAGACAAGTTCAAATCAATCCTCCTTAGCACAGGTACACTGACATGTTAAGTCTCTTGTTCCAAACTGCACAGCTAGTAAGTGAGGGGCCCAGGCATCAAAGCCAGGTGCCCATCTCTGTGTCCTCATTGCAGCTCTCTGCCAGTGTTTGGGCTCATATTGAGCTGGCAGCCACATACCTTTCTTTGCACACTGTTGCCAGTTTGGTTTAGTGAGACCAAAACAGTGTTCCTAAAACAAATCCTCAGAGGTGGGACATCTTGGGTGTGAAGCATGTATGCCAGGGGACAGAGCACCCCAAATGCTTGCCAAAGAGCAAACATACTACAGTTGTCTGAAGTAAAATAATAAATGAAATGTCTTTCTGCAGTTTCTGTCTGGCATCTAAGGGTCATTTGGTTGAACATTTTCTGTGTCCCAGGCTCGAGACAGGACATGCTAGTTACATTTTTTCCCAGCCCTTATCATATCTCTAGGACTTAAATACTATTAGCAATATCTCATAGAGAAGAAATTACTTATAGGCAGCTTTTATCTCTTGCTCAGGGCTGAGGACTCCACTCTGTAAGACACAAATAGGTTGAGCCTTTGAGCAGAAACTTCTCAGGATATTACAGCTAGGCAGGTTTGCACATCTATCCAACATCTCCAGCTTCTGAGTTAATATTTCCAGGTCAGAGCTATGTGGAGAGGCAGGCGGAGGCTTTGGTCACCTCAAGTGCACTCTGGAAAGACTTTCCCAGCACCTCCCCCTCCTCCCGCTGGAGGTCTAATCTGGAGTCAGGTCCAGGCTCTGGCTCTGACAGGCAGGGGAAAGAACCAGGAGCCAACAGCAAACAACAGGTGAGCATTTGAACAATCCCCTTCTGTGCCCCAGGCAGGGTGTCTTGCCCAAGCAACTATGGGGGCGCACACTGACTTCCAGAACCCTCTGCCTCTGCAGGTGTCTTAGCAACTTGGCCTCAGTGCTTCAGTGACCCATATCTGATTACCTTTTGGGTTTCTATAATTCTTCATTCAGTCCTGTCTGAAAACCTAGAATGAAGGTTTGGCAGCCCAATGCCCCGCCCCTCTCCATTCTCTCCCAAACACATCAGCCTGTTTGTTCCCTTGATCCCCCCTCTTCCTGTTGCATTCTGCCTGTTCAATGGGGAAAGAGTGGAACCGGATGGCTGGACCCAGTGCAGGGAAGTGACTTCACACCACCTTTGTTTCTCCTCATTCCTTTGAGCACACTTGGCCCCGCGTCTCTATGAAAGGGCTTGTTTGAACCATTTGGAACATCCAGCAAAGTGAGAGATGCTGCAGCCAGAATGGGGCTAGCCTCCTTTCAGGCTGCCTGAGACTCTGGGTTAAGCTGCCAAATTTTTGCAACAAAACTAACCATGACATTGGACATTGTGTTATAAATTAGCCACAGCCTTCCAAGCAAATTGTATCTTTTCCTTGTCTCTGTGTAAGCCTTTGGAACATTTGGCTTCAGTTACTAATTTTCAAAGAAGCTCAGAAAATATTTTTGCTCTGCTCTAAACCATCTAATTGCTTCAGATTAGATTAGATGTGTGCATGTGCGCCTGTGCGTGTGTGTGTATGTGCTAACTTATACTGAGCCTTGCACGGCATGATTCCCATCACATTTAAGGCATGTCTTTTAGTTACACCTAGGTTCTCAGTCCAGCATCCTACTGACCTGCTTTTGAAGTGGCAGAAACCATCTCCCACCATCATTAAAAGAAAAAATGATGTTTCACCTTTCGTGAATCATTCTGAGTATCTCTTGGCTATACAGTGAGATGAATGGTGGTGTGTTTATACAGCCCACACAAACAAGGGCACTTTCACTGTCTTCACAGCAAAAAGCCTCTACTTCTGCTAGGTCACTCTGAATTTGAAAAAATAAAATGGGGGAGGGCATGGGCCCATCTGCTTGAATTATGTCACGAATAGCTGAATCAAGCTTTTGTTAGTCTAGGGCACGCCCCCAAACACACACATGCCCCTTCGTCTATTTTTCCACTTTCCCAAAATATGTCACACTGTTATTTTTGGATTCAGAAATCATTCGAAGTAGTAAACTTTATTAAAAATCAAGTGTCAATGGCACTATGCAAAATAAAGTAATGGCCGGGGAGACGCCGCTGAGGGCATTGTGTGCTGTGCAGCATGAGGGCCTGTGTGTGGATCTCCAGTGCCCAGGTAAACCCAGGCATACCAGCACACATCTGTAACCTTAGTTCTGTGGTAGAGAGGATAAGTGGATGGGGACACAGGTGGATCCCCAGAGCTCACTAGCCAACCGATGAGAACCAGATTCAGTGAGAGACTATCTCAAAAACTAAGGTAGAGAGTGACAGAGGATACATGACACATGCATGCACACACATGCACACCCTCAAAATAAAGTAAACTCTATAATCTTCATAAAATATACCTACATTTGATGACCTTCAGTGTCATTACCACAAAAGAGAATAGTGTGTGTCTGCCTGTGCCCCGCACAATGGAGGTAACTATATAGATTTCAAAACATGGTGGCCAGGCACCAGACATTGCGCTTGATTAACTGCACCGACTTTTGGAAAGGGACTTCACTCATGGTCTTTGACATTGTTTTGGATGGAACCTTTATTCAAGTAGTTATTTCTAAGAGGGTTTAAACTCTGGCGAGGTGGCTCACAGAGTGTTTCTTTCCAGCCAGGAAGAAATAGCAATGGATATCTTTTTTCTCTTTATTGTTACTCTCTTCTCCCTCAAAAGAGAAATCCAGCATGAAGCTGTTCTCCATGGTGCTTTCCTGCCTCTTATATTCCAGGCAGGTTAAATCTAGAGGCAACAGGGGACCAGACATGGGATGTGGCTGCCACTTGTCATACTGATAGTGTGAACTGCAAAGCTCATAGAATAAGTTAAACTTTTCAAAGAAGGTGTCCTTCTTCATGCTCTGGAAAGCAAGCTCCATTGTCCCATCATGGTCTCAACCCCA
Organism: Montemys delectorum; assembly: GCA_019843815.1. NCBI lineage: Eukaryota > Metazoa > Chordata > Mammalia > Rodentia > Muridae > Montemys > Montemys delectorum. Next base: position 9,223 of record JADRCD010144628.1, read on the forward strand.
GACAGTTTAAATAGCACATTTTAGCGCAGACAACCTCTGAACACTTAGGAGTTGCTTGTGAGAGGAATGTGTCTTAAGGGAAAACAGAAGGCTTCAAGGTATATTAGGCTTCAGTGTCACAGCCTGTCCTCATGCTTAGAACTACAGTGCCCACAATACCCATCACCTGCCATTTCAAAGATTCCACCCTCTTAGCCCAACACCAAGGTAGGCAGAACAGTATACGTTTCTAAGGAAAAGAAGCTTGAGCTTCACATTTCTATGGCTGGAATCTATCATGAATGTGAGCACACACACACACACACACACACACACACACACGCACACATGCACGCACACACGCACACACTCATGCACATGCGCACACACATACACACACACAGACAGACAGATACTCACACAGAGAGACAGAGACAGAGACAGACAGACAGACACACACACACAGAGAAAGACAGACAGACTCTCATACAGAGAGAGAGACAGAGAGACAGACACACAGAAAGACAGACAGACTCTCACACACAGAGAGACAGACAGACACACACACACACACACACACACACACACACACACACACACACACAAACAGAGAGACAGAGACAGCCCATTTGGGTGAAGACAAGAACACTGTTAGGGCTGGTGCAACTTGTTCCCCAAGCATGTCCTGAATGTGGGAGGCCACAGCAGCTGCCTCCCCTTGAGACAGACTGCATGGGTCCCTGCCAGTGGCCACAATGCCTCACTGGCCTTTGTCAGCTGTCACGCTTTGCATGCTGTTGGAGCTCTGGGCCCTGCACAAGGGGCCATCCAAGTCACCAGCTCCAAAGAATGCCAAATCCTGTGCCCATGTTGGGACCGTACGGCCACCCGGAACTCTCTTCTGGGGCCCTCCACTGGAATACCTAAATGCAGGCTGACTACCATTATCCTCCATGGGGGAGGCTTGTTTCTCCTCCAAGAAAGGGCTGATGAAGCGAAGCCAAGGTTTAAAACACCCCTCAGGAATATCCAATAAAAGTGTCTCCCAGAGGCAAGATTCTTGGTGCCCCTGCCTGTGGTCATGAAACCTAGAGGGGACACTCTGGGCCACTGGGACTCAAGACTGGGTTCTGCATCCCTCTTTCACTGCCTAGGGCCCTGCCTAGGGAGTGGGCAGAGAAGAAAGCCAGAGGGAGAGGTCACCAAAGTTTGCCTAGATCTAGTACTTTGGACTATGGAGTCCAGTGGGAACCGTCTGGGCAGGGGCTGCCAAGGTGGTGTGGGGTTTCTGGAGGTGGCATCCCCATTTTTCATGAGCATAGCTTGAACCCATAACCTTGTCAGCACTGGTTAGACTTTGGCTGGGTTCTTTATCCTTTTACTCAGTGTGTAATCCCTGCCCTTCAGCTTTTTCCTGGGCCTCCTGGAAGCTTGGCCCAGGAGAAGGGGTTCTGAGAAGTCATTTACTGAGAGAGAAGCTTTGCCTTTCCTGTCAATGCATTCAGTAGTCTGGCACTCTCTGAGAATCTCAGTTTTATCATGTTTAAATGGGGATCAAAAATGTCCAGCTACCAGGATCCTGGAAGAGCCAAATACAAGTATCCATGAAAACATTTCAGACAGCTCCGCCACAGGGCGACGTGATTAGTGAAGTGTGGAATTCTGTTTCTTCAGCATCATTTTGCTTCATGTGGGCTCCTATTGCCAGCGACCTTCTCTCTGTAAACCTGGTCACACTCTTCAATGAGCACGTTCGGGCATTTGCGCATTTCAGGGCAGCGGGGAGCTTATTATTGTGAAGTAGCAGTGATTTCAAACTCACCTTCATATCGCTTAGACACACAGGAGACACAAAAGCATGGTACTGAGCTTCAGAGGGATGTAGAGACAAACAGGTGACTCCCTGCTCTGGAAATCCTCCCGCCTGGATGAGAGAAGATCTCCACATCAGACAATCCAGGCTGGATGGATACTGCCAGGGTTGATCAAGCATGCTGACAGAAGGCAGCTGGTAGCATCCCAGGCAGAGAGGAAAAGTATCAGCACACATCCTGCACCAATGCAGGATGTTACAAATTCACTTGGAGGTTGGAGGCAGAGACTCAGGTGGGCCCATGGGACAGATGTTGGTGAAAGAACATGGCCATTTTGAAGTCATCGAGCACATTGAGTATGCTCATAGCAAACATCAGTTCTTATGGCGGACACTCTTGTCTTAGACAAAAAGTATCAAGGAGGAAGACGTGCATCTTCTGTTAACATGCTAGATCTTAGCCTTCAGCCATAGGACAAGTGTCTAGAGCTACTGTTCTGCAGGTAACAGCTATCACCGTTGTGCACCTGAACCACGAGTAGACAACTGGAGATGCATTTTATTCTGAATTAACTTACACTGACATAACCACCTGTCGCTACCATATTGGACAGTAGATGTTTAGATATCAAATGACTCTCGCTGGGGTCACATTTTGTGACTCTGACAAGCTGCAGGTGTACGTCCCACTTGTGTGCAGGGATGATAGCTTTCATTAGGAATCCTGTTGTACTTGAAGAGAAATATTTGGTGCCGCCTTCAAGGGCTAGGAATGTAGGGTGTTACTTTCTTTCTGATCAGAGGCCAGAGTGGGGTTTGCTTAAGGAAAAGTCAAATCACTGATTAAAAGTAGCTCACATCCTGGTGGGGAAGGAAGAGACAATGGAACCCCAAAGACTCCCTGTAGACCTTTGGATCAGAGAGCTGGGGTGAAAGTGATGGAGAGTAACTACCTACTGCCCCTGTCAGGCAGACACACATTTCCTTCTCTGAGCCTGCTGGGAAAGTTTGTACTTAAAATGTAAACTCAGAGTACACCATATTCATAGAAGCATTGTCCTAATAGTGTGAGGATGAAACCACCATCTGTGAGCTCAGAGCAGTGGTCACAGGAAGTGTAAGCCATCACTGGGAAGTAAAGAGTGCTACTTAGCTTTTTCAGCAGGAAGAATTCAGGCTGGGACTACACTCTGTTGGTAGAGTGCTTGCCTGGTGTGCATGAAACTGGCTTCAGATCCACACCAGTGCATAAACTGGGCAATGTGAGTGTTGTTTGTCAACTGAATATACCTGGGAAGTGGGAATCTCAAATGAGAACATTGACTTTACCAGATCGGCCCAGTGGGTGTCTCTCTGATGCATTTTCTTTATTAATAATTGAAGTGGGAGGGCCCAGTGCACTGTCAGCTGGCACTATTCCAGGCAGGTGGGCTTGTGCTGTATAAGAAAGGTAACAACAACTCGGAACCTGGAGAAGGAAGCTAGTAAGATGTCCACTGGATGGGTGGGCTCTTGTTCTCGAGTCTGTGCCTGCTGGAGTTCCTGAGCTGACTTCCCTCAGTGAGGAGCTGTCATTCCGAGTGTCAGCAGAGCGAATGAACCCTTCCTCCTCTAGTTTCTTTTGGTTCCAATGTTTAATGAAGACAGGCAGAGGGGGTTTTCTATTTAATGGTTACCAAGAGTTAGAGTTGTCGTTCTGCTGTTTTAATGGTTTAAGTTTTGCAAAAGCAAACAAGTCCTGGTCATCCATTGCAAAATCGTCAGGCGTTTTAACGACTGGAACTGCGCACTCGGGGATGGTTACGTTTCATGTTATGAATATTTGACTGCATTTTTATAACAGCCAGCCTCTCACTTTGCAGCCCAGATTGGCCAGCTCTTCTTCCTGCTGCAGTAGTTCCCAGTGATGGGATTACTGGCCGACCGATCACATTTTACAAGGACAAGTGCAAGTGCAAGTATAAAAAGGGATGGGGATAGAGCTCCAGAGATAAAGAGAGGCAAAAGTCATTTTAACCTGACAGCTGAGCTAGAACATGGAAGGAACGGTGTTTTGCCCTAAAGCTCCCTCCTTTCCCTCCCTGAGCCTGTGCTGTGGTACCCGCGCAGGCGCCAGGCGAATACCATCTCTCTCTGGCAACTCAGGCTGTACCTCTGCGCAGGCGGCCAATGAACACTCGCCTGTGGCCAAGCTTGCGCCTCCATTGGCTGCACCCCACCAACCGCGGTCCTCGCAGGTTCCCAAGCTGGGTTTAAAGGTGTCAGGCGCGCAAGGCCCCTTTCTGTCTTCTGCCCGCGCTCAGGTCCGCGGGAGGGCGATCTGCGGATCGGCCCACCCCCGACATTAGTGAAGAGCGTCCCCGGTCGCCCCACAGCCCCTGCCTCAGATGTACTATGCGGTTTCCCAGGCGCGTGTGAACGTGGCTCCCGAGACCATGTTGCGGCCACAGCGGCCAGGAGACGTGCAGCTCGGGGCCTCGCTGTACGAGCTGGTGGGTTACAGACAGCCACCCATCTCGTCATCCTCCTCCTCCTCTTCCTCTTCCTCGTCCTCTTCCTCCTCCTCCACCGCATCCCTTCTCCCCAAGCCTGCGCGCGAAAAGCCCGAAGCTCAGCTCCCTGAGCCGCGGGGACCGGCGCTGGAGTCCGGGGGCGCCCGGGCGGATGCCAAAGAGGAGCAGCAGCAGCAGCAGCTGCGGCGCAAGATCAACAGCCGCGAGCGGAAGCGCATGCAGGACCTGAACTTGGCCATGGACGCGCTCCGCGAAGTTATCCTACCCTACTCGGCAGCGCACTGCCAGGGCGCGCCGGGCCGCAAGCTCTCCAAGATCGCCACGCTGCTGCTCGCCCGCAACTACATCCTGCTACTGGGCAGCTCGCTGCAGGAGCTGCGCCGCGCGCTCGGCGACGGTGCAGGACCCGCCGCCCCGCGCCTGCTCCTCGCCGGCCTGCCCCTGTTGGCCGCCGCGCCGGGCTCTGTGCTGCTGGCACCCGGCGCCGTGGGGCCCCCCGAAACGCTGCGCCCAGCCAAGTACCTGTCTCTAGCGCTGGACGAGCCTCCGTGCGGCCAGTTCGCTCTCCCCGCTGGTGGCGCCGGTAGCCCAGGCCTCTGCTCCTGTGCGGTGTGCAAGTTCCCGCATCTGGTCCCCGCCGGCCTGGGCTTGGCAGCCGTGCAAGCTCAGTTCTCCAAGTGAGAGCTGGCTGGGCCCGGGGCGGGGCGCGACCTCAGCCAATCTTCCCGCGCCCTCGCGTCCTGGACCTAGGGAGAGCTGGCCCCAGAAAGGAGGACATGTCCAGACTTTTCGCCCAGACGACAGACTGTTGGGCGCCTTCTTCCCTGCCCCCACTCCCTGGCAATTAAAGTGACCCAAGCGGGTGTTCCAAGGAGCGACGCAGTTGCTTGGGATTCTAGCTGAATTCTACCTGTTTAGAGCCAGAAGTCATCGCATCCTCACCATAAGCTCACCCAGTGGCGGGGGTGACACCCCACCACCACCGCGGTCTGCTCTCCGTGAGCATCGCGGGGGTCCGGGAGGATGGTAGCCCGCAGTCCAGTACAATGGGGTTGCCCTGGGTGCAGCAAAAGGCTGTCCCCGAGCTTGGTGCCCTGGCGTCCGCCAGCTCCCTGGCCTAAGAGCTGCTCCCCAACAGTGTCTACCCAGAGGAGTGGCCTTTCCTTGTCCAAGGCCTGAACGTACAGGCTGCGTTGCTCCCTCCAGCCAAGTCCACGCAGATTTAGGAGGTCTAGAAAGCCCAGGCCACGGATACAAACACGCGGATACAAACATTAAGGGTTTTGCGGATGGGCCTCTCTAGAAAGTCCAGAGTTTCTGAGTGTGGTGTGCGCGCGGGTGCGCCTCGGTCGGTCGGTCGTTGGGTGTGCGGAGTGAAGTCTGGCCTCCCAGGTCGGTTTTTCAGGCTCGCACGCCCAGGTGTTTTGTTGCAGTTTACGCTCCTTAAAACCTGAAAATTTACTTAGTCTCCGCTTCCCTAAAGGTAGCTTAACCAACATTTGAGCTTGCTTGAAAACAAAATGCCAACCACGTTCTACGCCATCGGTGTTCGGACTTACTAAAATAGGTAGCAAGGCAAGTCGTAGCGCAGGCTTATGAAACTCTAATTAACGTTCTCGTTAAAGTAAGCGGAGGTGGGCGAGGATCCCAAACTGCCGGTGGCTGGACAAACCCAGCTGCGCTGCAGGCGGGAAGGCGCTGGCGCTTTGGGCCAGGTCGTTAACCACAGAATTGCGGCTGAAGAACTCCGTGGACGGGTGCACGCGTGGCTGCCGCTCTTGGCTTGTGACTAGCATTAGGAAATTACCCAAGATTATTGCATAATCTTCAGCAGCTTGCTTTGATTTTTTTTTTTTTTTAATGTTGGAAGTTTTGGGTTGTTGACAGTAGCCGAATTTAACTGGCATTTTATTTGACCTCTAACTCTGTCCCCCCTGAACTGTACAGAAACCACAAAATAAAACGTCAACATTTGAATTTTTACGTTTTTCGTCTGTTGGTTAAATAAAAATGTCCTTGCGCCCTGTTAGAGTCACAACGTAGGAGTGAACTCACAATGGCTGGGTTTCCACATTTTAAAACTTGGATTCTTGAACTGTAAGATAATCCAGTGGAGAGGCGACTGTGATTCAAGCCCAGGCATCAGCTGGACATGGAAGGGCAGGGGGTGAGCTGGTTAGAGGGCCGAGGAAAAAAATTCAAGAGACTGGGGTTTGACCATCAGTGATGTTCCAGATGGATTAAGCCATATATTATTATACTTTATTTCAACATTTTCCTTTGAAATATATTTTTCTGTCTTGTAATAAGCAGAATCATAAACACGTATGAGCCCCACCCCCACCCCATCTGCAGAAGGTTGGTTGTTTTAAATAGAGTTGTCTCCATGGTACAGTGCGACACTGGACATAATTTGATTCCAACTGAGGAAAACTTTGGGATCCATCGAATTGATTTTAAGAATTTGGGACGCTATAAATCAAGATTAGGGGTGCACACCTGGCAGGAGGTTATCCTTAAATCCAAGGCTAGCCTGGGATACATGAGACTCTGCCTCTAGAGAAGAAAGAAAATTTAAAAATTGAAGTGCTGATTTGTTCACATGCAAGCTCTGTTTAAATGCCCCCTCCTCTGCCCCTTTAAATGCCCCACCCTTGCCCCTCTCCCCTGGCCTCTCCTTTAGCTGAAGGAAGTTCCAGGAAACTGAGATTATTGACTTGATGCACAGGCTTATCTGGAGCAGCATTCAGAGCAGAGAATATTCGCTTTGAGAACACAGGGAGAAGGGGCTGGAACCATGGAACTGCTGCCCTCCCATGCTGGCAATTCTCGTCCTGAGGGAACCCAGACTCACAAAAGAGAGAGTAGCTCTGAATGCCAGCCGTGTAAGGAGCCCTGGGGCTCATCCTCCAGACTCTGCCACTGGGGATTGATTTATTTAAATTTTAGGATTTTTGCTGTTGCTGTTGCTTTTGTTTTTGTTTTTGCTTTGTTGTTGTTTGTTTTGTTTTTCTTTTTCTTACCTCACAACCTGACAAGGGGCCGAAGAGAAAACAACCAGCTGTTAAACCTGAAAAAAGCTCAGGGCACTTCTAGGTTAGGAACACCTTTGCAGTTCCACTCCCTGCATTGAGGTTCCACTGTCATCCCAGAGTCACTTTAAGAGCCAGCTTACAGAGCAGAAACAACCCTGGCTATAAGCACTACCTCATCTCCTTTTCCTGTTGTAAGTAGGACAAGCACTCTGGCCTTATTGGAAAACCCAGAGTTGTGTGATTTCAAACAGACGGTTACACCCGTGCACTGCCAAAGACCACGAGTGAACTCAGCAAGGTACAGCATTGGTTGGGTGATGCCTTTATGGTTTCTAGTTTTATGATGAAACATGATGACCTAAAGCAACCTGGGAAGGAAAGGGTTTATTCATCTTGCAACTCTCAGGTCAGACTCCATCACTGTGGGAATCAGAGCAAGAACTCCAGGTAGGAGCCAGTGCCGAGGCCACAGAGGGAGGCAGCCTGCTTACTAACTTGCTCTCCAGGACTTGCAGTCTCATTTCTTATCCAGGCCCCACCCACAATGAACTGGGATTTCCCCCCATCAATCTTTAATCAAGACAATGTGTGTGGTTTTGCTCACAGGCCAGTCTTGTGGGAGCATTTCTCAATTGAGGTTCCCTTTTCTCATATGATGCTAACTTGTATCAAGCTGACAAGATAACAATTACTATTATTATTATTATTATTATTAACAACAACAACCAGTGCTATCAAAATCTTTACATTTTGCACCTGCACAGAACATCTTATCAACCATGTGCTAAGCACGGTTACTAGGATAACACCTTGTTAGTTTATGTTCTAAGCTGGCTCAGGAGCCCATTGGATAAATCAGAGGTTATCATACACAGAATACAGATGAGTGCAAAGGTGAATCTCCTAGCAGCCCTGGGGAAGTGTACCCTTTACACTTACACGAATACTTTATAGAACTGAGTCACCTTCCAACTCTCCATAGCTCTATCTTGTTAGCAAGAGAATGTGTTGAATTCCCATCTCCCTTGATTTCAGATGGACTGGTCTCAGGCAACAGTTTAAGCTAAACTTTGAATGGGGTAGGAAAGCAGAGAGGGTTTAGACAGGGTCTTTGAGAAAGAAAAGCGACATGTGACTTGGTGCTTAGAGAAAGGCTCCTGTATCCAGTCCCGCCCCTGTGGGCAACCCCAGCAGGACTAGAGGACAGAATTGGAGCAGGGAAAACACACAGAAAAGTTGGCTTATGTGTTGAAGGTAGGTGAGCAGTCAAAAACAGGGCAGGTGAAAAGCAGAAAAGCATCATGGGATTTCCCTAGCACAGCAATGTCTACTGACTGGTGATCTCCCCCAAAGAAAAGCAATTGCATCAGGTAGGGACATACTTTATGAAATATTTAACTTAGTAGTTCTACCAACAAAGAGGCTCCACCTCAAACATACAGAAGACTGTGCTTAAGTCTCTCAAGTTTAGAATCTCAGCCACAGGTCTTGCATTTTGCCCATGCAATATCTGGTTTAATTTGTGTGTGTTTGAGGGTGTGTGTGACTACGAATGAAGAGCAAAGGTTGGCAGGGTCTTCCTCTCCATCTTGTATATTGATGTGGAGTCTCTCAGATGAACTCAGAGCTCATCAGTTCAGCTAGACTGGCCAGCTAGTTTTCTCTGGGGATCACCTCTTCTTGCCTCCTAAATGAGTGTTGGGGTTACAGGTAGGTTTCCAGGCCACCCACCTGGCATTCATGAGGTGATTGACCTACAGATCAGGGTCTTCTTACAGCAAGTGCTTCATCCTCTGTGTTGTTTTCCCCCTTATGTTTAATTGGTAGTTTGTTGTTGTTTTAGAATTATTTATTTTTAAAATTTTTTTAGTCTTTATTTTTTTATTTATGTGTATGAGTGTTTGCCTGTATATATGCCTGTACGGCACATGCACACAGTGCCCTTGAGAACAAGAAAAGGGCATGAGATCCGCTGGGACTGGAGTTACACACAGTTAGGAGCCACCATGTGGTTGCTAGGGATTGAATCTGGTCAGTGCTCTTAACCTTTAAGCCATCTCTTCAGTTCTAGATTAAAAACAAAAAACAAAAAAAGGAGATCGTGTGTGTGTGTGTGTGTGTGTGTGTGTGTGTGCGCGCGAACCTACATTCCGATGCCCACGAAGGCCAGAGGTGTTGGATTTCCCTGAAGGTGGACTGGTTATCAGCTACCCAAGGTGCGTGCTAGGAATTGAACTTGGGTGCTCTGTAAGTGAAGCACAAATTCTTTTCTTTTTTTTTTTTTTTTTCAAGATAGGGTTTCTCTGTATAGTCCTGGCTATCCTGGAGCTCACTCTGCAGACCAGGCTGGCCTCGAACTCAGAAATTTGCCTGCCTCTGCTTCCCAAGAGCTGGGATTAAAGATGGAAGCACAAATTCTTAACCTCTGAGCTGTCTCTCTGCCCTCTTGTGGGTTGACTCTTTTTTGTTTTCCTTTCAATCTTCACTGATTGCCCATATGCACAAGTGAGGCTGGAAACCATTGATTAGAACTGCAGTTTGCTCCTCAAGAGCCTAGAACATTCTGTGGTTGGAAATGGAAGCCAGTTGGAAGGAAGAAGGACTGTTTATCAGCCACAGCATGTCTACTTTATGGACATAACAGGTGATAGAAAAAGTTAGTAAGTGGAAGCTCTGACCTGCCCTGGCAGACAGGAATAGTATACATCCTTCAACAAGCACATTCTTGCTTCTTTGTACACTTTCTGACTTCTACATGATCAGTGGTCACTAAAGTTACCCACATTCATGGGAGAAGCTCATAAAGCAACAGCTTCAACAGGATTTGACTTCCAATAAGCAGAATGTAGTAGTAGTGGGGAGACCATTTGATATTGTTTTCAAAAAGATTCCAGGGTCGGGAGTGTAGCTCAGTGGTAGAGTTCTTGCCTAGCACAGGTCAGGCTCTGAGTTCAATTCCCGGCACAGAAGGGAAGGAGAAGGGCGGGGGCTTATTTTACAAGAGACAAGGCTTGAAAATAGAAAACCAAAGTATTCCTTGAGGTTAGACATTAGTATTACTGCACGTATGGAGGTTGCTGGTGAGTTTTTGTCAAACTGACACATACCCAAACACTTCAGCAAAGATGGAACCCCAAGGGAGGGACTGTCTCCATTGTGTTCCTCAGTTGGCTTGTGGGCGGTCTGCTTGTTTATTGACATAGGAGGCCCATCCCACTGTGGGCGGGGCGGGAGCCTGCATTGTGTAAGAAAGGTAGTCGAGCAAGGCAGGGCAGAGAGCCTGCAAGCAGTTTCTCCACGCTTCTGCTTCAGTTATGGCCTCCAGGTTCCTGCTTTGAGCTCCTGCTCTGGTTTTCCCTTGAAACCAAATAAACCACACACACACCCCCCCCCCCCCCCCCCGCCCTTTGCTTTTGGTCAGTGTTTTAGTGTAGCCACAGAAATGCTAACTAGGACAGACTGGTCAAGATTTTTTAAAGTTTTTAAAGCAACTCTGTCTACCATCATAAGCTAACCAAAGGAGAAAATGGAAATGTCTGGTGGAAAATCAAAGTGTTCTTTCTGTTCTCGTGCAACTAACCCATTTGGTCTGGAAACCTCTTCGATTTACACTGCTACATCATGATGACCAGCTCAAGGAGCTCAAGGCCGGGTTAGGTTAGCAGTGGGAGTGGGGTACCCTTCTTCTTCACACTAGTGTTCCCCATTGACCTCAGAAGATGAAGTAGGAATATAAGCCCAGGTCAAAGGATACAAGTGCCTACCCTATAGAATGCCTCGAGGTGTGACAATCTGCTCTCTGAACCCTATAGAATGTCTCAGGCATGAGGACCCACAAACCTCCTCTCTCCTTTATTGACTAAAGTCACAGGTGGTCAAGAACCAGTGCCTGTTGCTGGCAAGGCAAAAGTTTCTTCCTTGATTTTTTCCCAGTGGTTGAGGAAAAGGGGACCCAGGTGAGAGGAGATGCTCCCATCCCAGGCTGGGCACATTGTTCTTGACTCTCTGGACTATCTCTTGAAAGAATCAGCTCAGGACCCCAAGACCAACTTCTCAGCACAAACAATTTATTTTCCCAAGAGGGGCAAAGGGCAGGGAATAGGAGACAAAGACAGGAGACAGAGGATGAGGGAGAAGGGGAAGGGAAGAAGGGAGAGGGGGCAGGGATTTTTGTCCCTGAGGGATAAAGGACTGCCTCTGGACAGAGGAAACACATGTGGCCCATGGCAAATGGCGTTTTTTTAAGGTAAGGAAGAAAACCCCACATTAGGATGAGGTGTTTAATTTTAATTGGACATGTTAATTAGGTGAGCCAAAGGGGGCTTTTGATCAAGGGACTTTAATACTTTGATAGCTGGACCTTGGTAGTCAGCCACAGGAGGAGGAAGTGGCCAAATGAGGGAACGGACCTTAGGGGCGAGCTTCTGGACTGTAGCCTAACTGGTTTTGGCAAGATAGCAAAATGGGGAAAAGGGCAGGGCCTGGCAAAGCTATGTTTGCCAGGTCTGGGCTGGCTAGCGTTTCTTCACCTCTGACCTCTGACCTTTTCCAGCCTCTCCATGCAAACCTTGGTCTGGCCTCATGAGTGGTATCCATGACACAGTCTCAGGGCCAATCCCTTGCCAGCTAAGCTGGCTGCAGTTGAATCACCTGGACTTTCTGTGACAGCCTTGTTCCTGGTCCCCAGGGAGACCCAGATTAGTGTCAGGGAGTGGCAAGCTCTGGGAGAGGCTCTGATGGTACCTGTTTGTCATCGAAGTTTCAGAAAGCAACTTTAGGAAACCAAGCAGCAGACCACTGGAAGCCAGAGCAGCAGGGAGAGAGGGAAGCAGTCATTGCGCACAGCACAAGGACTTGTCCTTAATGGCTCTCTTTCTGGTTTTCATCGTGCTGACCTACATAGGGACCATTTTCTTGGCACAGACGACATCTCTTGTCCTGTGTTTCTCAAAGATGAGAAGAATTCTCCAAGAGGCTCCTCCATATCAGGAAGCCCTGGCTGCAACCAACCCTCCAGGAGCAGAGGCCAGATATTCCTGATGCTATGCCTGGACCCTGGACCTGGCACACAAGCACAGGTAAGCAATGGCACACAAGTCACAGGAGGAAATTTAGCCCGAGGGCGCCAGAAAGGCTTGTGCTAGTCCAAAGCTGCGAGGCAATGTGGATAACAACGTTAAATTCTACAACCAAGAGATTTCAAAGTGGCAAGACTGAAGAGACTCGTCTTCAAATTTAGAAAGAAAGAGAGAGATGGAGGAAAGCAGGAAGAGGGAAGGGGGAGGGAGATATGGAAGGAGGGAGGGAGAGAAGGAAGGAGGCCTCTGACTCACCATGAGCAGACACAGAGGAATAAGATAAAAACAGTAAAAATGGCTGACTGGCACCTGCTGTTAACAAACAGTACCCATGAGCCAACTATGTTTACTAAGTGCCAAGAATCTTCTCAGCATTTACACACTTCACCTCACTTTGTAGGTGTTTGTGTTGTCCTTACCTGTCGGGTGAGCAGGACAGAGAATGGGAGTCAAGGCTCAATAGCTGAGGCTCATCAAGGGATTTCCAGAAGCCTGGTGGAGGAGTCCAAGGGTTACTGTCACTGAGGATGTCCTTTTTCTTCCTTCCCTCAGCTTTTAGGACAATGTGGTGGCATCTCTCATATCACCCCAGGCCTGGCTGTGAGCACTCTCGCTGCTCAAATTTTGATCAGTGTGACCACCGAGATTCCCATGAGGCCCCGCAGGCCACCTGTGGTCTGTGCTCACCCCTCTCTCCATAGGTCACATGATATCATTTCAAGTCATTTAGCTTTTTAGCATTTTTGAGGGGTGGAAAGTCACTCTGCTTTTTAAGTTTCACTTCCCACTGTCTCAGTCTGCGGTGGGAGGAAGAATCCTGACTTGGAATGCAAATGGAATGGAAGGTGGACGTGCATTCTCTGCTTCTTTGAACGCTCTCCTGACCCTACAAAGGCTTCTGAGAGGGGCAGTTCTCAACCTGTGGGACATTACACCTCTTGGGGGTTGAATGAGCCTTTCACAGGAATCACCTAAGACCATTGAAAAACACAAATATTTACATTACCATTCACAACAGTAGTAAACGTACACTTATGAAGTAGCAATGAAATAATTTTATGGTCGGGGGGTCACCACAACATGAGGAACTGTTTTTAGGTCTCAGCATTAGGAAGGTTAAGAACCACTGGCCTAAGGTAAAGATCTAAACACAAAATTGAGCTCTCAGGAGATCAGTAGATGTGTCCAACCCACATCCTTAAAAATCACATGGAGCAGGTGAGGGCCGGCAAAGACCGTCTGAGTGGGTGATGCTTGCCTCTGTCCTGATTGTGCCGCTTTGTCTGCTGACTCCCAGCGCTGTTAGTTGTGTGACCCCTCTGCAGTCCTAGGAGCTGCACATTGAGAGAAGGAATAGTGAGCACCCTCTGGCTGCACCAGAGGAAGAAACATCCAGGTATTTCAGCATTGTATTCATAGACCGAGAATTTACTGGTGGTGGCAATGGTATGTGTGAGGGACTGTAAGGACCCGGGAAGATGCCTTTTGTGTTTTGTCTTCATGTAAAGCAGATAGAGACATGTCAGTGGTTAAGACTGCCCCCCCCC
>JADRCD010144629.1:0-16678 GCA_019843815.1 Montemys delectorum
GAGAGAGAGAGAGAGAGAGAGAGAGAGAGAGAGAGAGAGAGAGAGAGGCAGAGAGGCAGGTAGTGCAGAAATGTCCTTGAAGACGTGTCCAGGGGGTTTGTTTCCACGGTGATACAAGGCCCAAACTACCGTCTACTGACCTGCTCCGTGGCTTCCCCTAAGAACCCCCTCACTAACAACAAGTCCTTGCACAAACTTCTAGAGATTCCCCTAACTAGAAGAGACAAGAATGAAGAAGTGACAGACAGACAGACAGACGAGCTGGGATCTGATAGGCTGAACCCTCTGATAGAAAAGCCCCGGCACCCTGGAAGCTCATAGTGTATTTATTATATAAACAGTGAGGTGGATATATGGGATACAGGCTTAGTTAATGCTGGTAGGAGCAGTCTCTGTAGGGGGGCAGCCTCCAGGCCATAAATATGTCAGGAGAGAAAGCTCTGGTAGGCGTCTTCTGCACACAGTCAACATTCACGTGAGCTCGGACCTCCAGAAGGCTTTGCCATCTCCCTCGGAGCCTTACCCTAGGAAACGGGGGCTTCATTTTCCTGTGGTCTGGCATGGCCGTGCCGCCAGCTAACCCCTTCTCCCTGTCTTTTAGATGCTGCCTCCCCCATCTCTCCTCCAAACAACACTCTGAGCCCTCCGCCCTCTACACACACTGTCTTACAGATTCCAGGGCTCTCTGAGCCCTACCAAGTCTCATTATATTAGTTCTTCTTTCCAAGTCTCATTAGTTCCTCTTTCGGGGTTTGCTTCCTCGGCGTGCATCTCATATGACCTCACGGTCCTTTGGAGCTCTGGGCTTAGAAGGCCTTAGTGCTGGCTTTAACCTTCTCAGTAGACATCTTAAAGATTTTTAGGGGGTGGGGGGTAGGGTGAGGTTTTACTCTGCTTCCCGAGCTGGCCTTGAACTTAAAATCCTCCGGCTTTCCCTGGGAGCTGGCGTTTACAGGTGGTTGTCAGGTACGGTGTGGCTGCTGGGAACTAAACCAGGGCCATCCGCAAGAATCCCAAGTGCCCTCAGCCCCTGAGGGCACTTAGTTCTGGTTCACATTGGTTTTTGGACAAAGCTCTGTGTTTTCATTAATTTTGCGGTTACCCTGTGAACTGTGAGGCAGACCATACAGGACATCCAAAGCCTAAGTCTGCAATGAGCCAGATGTCCCCTCACAGGCTTATCCGAAGGCACTCAGCAATCCCTCTGGACCATGGATCAATTCCATTCTCCCTGTAAGTCCATCCTTTCGTGAGTGAATACCTTGTCCTTCACCTCTCTGTCTATTGTTTGTTTCCTGTTCATACCAGTCTGCCCTCAAGCCGCCTGAAACTGGTGGTCCTGATGTTCTTGGTCCCTCTGAGTTGAGTGAAGGACCAGGGACCAGGAACAGATGGGTATCTGATGGGGCTGGGGTTGGAGCAGCTGGGTCCTGATGGATCTGGGGAGCCCTGGCTGCCTGCTGCCCCGGGTCTGCTTCCACCTTCAGGGTGGTGTTGTGTACCGTGCTTCCCACCCCACAGCTGCTCTTCTCCTTTGACCGGAGTGGGACCCTGTGTCCCTTCAGCTCCACTCATCCTGTGATCTGGGTTACTCCAAAGGCTTTGAAGTTTGAGGGTTTTGAGGGTTTTTTTTGTTTGTTTGTTTGTTTTGTTTTTGTTTTTTTTTAAATATCTTTTGGGGGCTGGAGAGATGGCTCAGTGGCTGAGAGCTCTGACTGCCCTCTCAGAGGATTTCAGAGTACCTGAGTTCAAATCCCAGCATCCACATGCCAGCTCATAACTGTAACTCCAGTACCAGGAGATCTGTTGCCCTCTTCTGGTCCCCTTGAACACTGTATGTACATGTACATGGATATATATGTAAA
The DNA here is from genome assembly GCA_019843815.1 of Montemys delectorum. Lineage (NCBI taxonomy): Eukaryota > Metazoa > Chordata > Mammalia > Rodentia > Muridae > Montemys > Montemys delectorum. The sequence goes on from JADRCD010144629.1 coordinate 1,866, forward strand.
AATAATAAAATATTTTTTTTTTCGAGACAGGGTTTCTCTGTGTAGCCCTGGCTGTCCTGGAGCTCACTCTGTAGACCAGGCTAGCCTCGAACTCAGAAATCCGCCTGCCTCTGCCTCCCAAGTGCTGGGATTAAAGGCGTGCATCATCACTGCCTGGCAGTAAAATAATTTTTAAAAGACACAAAACACAGCCAATGTAGTAAAAGTTCTGCAGCTTTATTTAGTTGTTTGTTTGTTTACTCATTTGTCAGTTTGTGTGTATTGGTGCTCACGTGCCACGGCATGCTTATGGAGGTCAGAGGGCATCATTCCAAAGTCTCTTCTGTCTTTCCATCACGGGGTCCTGGGAACTGAACTCAGGTTGGTCAGGCTTGGCAGCAAGGGCCTTACCCCCCGAGCCGTCTTGCCAGCCCCACAGGGAGGGCTCTATTGTTTATTTTTAATTGGTGTTTGTGAGTTTGTTCCAAGCAGAGAAGGCTGTATACCTCAGGCTGGACTTGAACTCTTGCCCTTCACACATACCTGGTGCTCTGAACTGGTTTTCATCCTGGCCGGCACTAGAGCACATGGAAGCCGCTTGGAGACAGGTTAGTTCTTTGTCAGTAACATGACAGGGTAACTGCTTTACCACAGTTACATTTCCCAGTTCCCTTGCTTGGTAAGTGTTTTCATTGCTGTCTGCGGCTTCTCGTTCCTCTGCTGGACAAAATAACTGGCACTTTCTCTTCATCTTCCCCCCTCCTTCCCCCTCTTCCTCCACCTCTTCTCCTCTCCCTCTTTCCCCCTCTTCCTCCCTCTCTTCCTCAGCCCTCTTTCCCTCCCTCCTCTCCTTTTTCTTTTTCCTTGATATTTCTCATGTAACCCAAGTAAAGAAGAATGACTTTGAACTCCTGATTCTCCTTCCTCCGACTCCAGAGCACCGGGATTAGCGTGCATGCCATCAAGCCTATTTTATGCAGGGTTGGGGACTGAATGCAGGGCTATGTGTATGTTAGGTACAGCATTTTGATGTTTCTTTTGAAACAGATGCATGCATGCATGCATGCGTGAATGTGTGCGTGTGTGTGTGTGTGTGTGTGTGTGTGTGTGTGTGTGTGCGCGCGCGCGCGTGCACGCGTGTGCGCGAGTGTCTAGCTCTGGAACTCACTATTTAGCCCAAGCTGGACTTGGACTCCTGGAAATCCTCCTATCTCAGACTTCTAAGTCCTGGGATTATAGAGTTGAGCTATATACCTGCCATCTTTGTTTTCTCTCCCTCCCTGATTTCCTCTCTTCCTTCCCTCCTCCCTTTATTCCTCTTCCTTCCTCTTTCCCCTCTCTCTCTCTCCCTTCCTTTCTCTCTCCTTCTTTCTCAGTCCTTCTCTTCTTGGTTTATTTCTGAGACACGTCCTTGTTGTTCTGCACAGGCTGGTAGTGAACCCCTGGGTTCGAGGGATCCTCTCCCCTCAGCCTCCCAGTGTCTAGAGCTGCAGACAAAAGCTACAGCTTTTCCCTGTAGCCCAGCACTGGTTAGTAATCCAGGCAGAACAGCTCTTTCATGTCAGTATTGCTCCATCTGTGTCCCATTACAGGGCTTAGACTGTCCTGGCACCGAGGGCTGTGAAATTCTAGACCTGACCAGCCGGAGTAATTTGTCTCTGACGTCAGCAGTTGATCCTCCAAAGCCCTGAAACTGGGGAGGAAGCAACTGGCATTTTCTCTCCCAGTTGGAGGTGCTGAGAGACATGGTCCTGGGAACAGAGAAAGGGAATGCTGTCCAGGCAGGGTGCCTGGCCCCTCAGTATTTGCAGGTACATCTCCAGATGAGCATCATCCTCAGTGGAGCTTTGAACTGCACAGATGGTATCTGCATTTGTGTTTTGCTAATGAGTTGAGGCTCCTCCTCCTCCTCCTCCTCCTCCTCCTCCTCCTCCTCCTCCTCCTTCTTGTAGAGAAACACCACCACCAACAACTTAAGGCTGATTCTGAGACAGAATTCAAATCTTATTGCTTTGTAATGTTCAACTAAAAATGGCACAAGTTGCTAGGCAATGGTGGTGCATGCCTTTAATCCTAGCACTTGGGAGGCAGAGGCAGGCAGATTTCTGAGTTCGAGGCCAGCCTGGTCTACAGAGTGAGTTCCAGGAGAGCCAGGGCTACACAGAGAAACCCTGTCTCGAAAAACAAAAAACAAAAAACAAAAAACAAAAAACAAAAAAAAAAAAAAAAAAAGGCACAAGTCTATGATCTTAGCACTCAGGAGGCTCTACAAGGAGGGTCTAGATTCAAGCAACCTGAGTTTTATTTTTGTTGCTGTGGTAAAACCTTCAGACAAAAGTAACCTAGGGGAGAAAGAGCTCACTTCAGCTCACAATTCCAGGGTACAGTCCATCATTTTGGGAAAATAATGAACTTCAAACAGCTAGTCATGTTGAAAGGATGACACGAGCCCCATTTGTCTTTATTTAAGGACCAAGCCTGATTTCAAAAAGAAGGCCATGAGGCACCAGCCTCAGGGACAGACCACGAGCCTCACCGACTAGGCTCTGAGGCACCAGCCTCAGGGACAGACCATGAGTCTCACCCACTAGGCTCTAAGGAACCAGCTCCAGGAACAGACATAAAACCCAGAATCAAGGTCATAAAGCCCCACCCAAAGAAAAGCCTGGGGAAGATGACAAAAGCGGAAAAATATCTTATCTCAGAATGGGCCTGGCAGCCCTATCTCATCACATGGTTAAACATTCATGACATAGGAATGCAGAGCACTGGCCACCTGTGACCCCCAACCCTCAACCAATGAAATGTTAGATGACCTAATCCTTCCATAGAGTTCCCTGCTTCCCTATAAGAAGACCTGCATGCCTTTGTCTGGGGTCGCCATTTTGGAGAATGGTTCACCCTCGAATGCTGGTTGTTTCTGCAGAATAAACACTCTCTGTCTTTGCATCCTATCTGAGTCTGGGGTCTTCCTTCAATTGTTTTTGGACCCTTACAATGTCAGACCCACAGTCAAGAGCAGAAAAAAATTGAATGCATACCACTCACACGATTCAGGACTTCCTACCTAGGGAATGCTGCTACCCACAGTGGGCGAGTCCTCCCACATCAAGTAACTTAACTAAGACTAGCCCTTGCAGACATACCCATAGGCCAACCCCTCTTGGACAATTTCCTATTGAGACTCCTTTCCCAGGTGGTTGCAGGCTGTGTCAACTTGACAGTTAAAGCTAACCAAATTAACACATTCTAGGATATATAGTGAGACCCTGTCTCACAAGGGAAAGGGGGAGGGTTATTATTATTGTGACAGTTGATTACTGATTTCCTGAGACATGGGGGCCCAGATTGCATTCCTCTTGGTGACAGATTCTCCTATCCAGCTAATTTGAGACTACCTTATCAACCATTTGTGGAGCCACAGACTCAGCCTGAGCCTCTTAGGAGAACTGAGAGAAATGAACAGGTGCTGTGAATTTGATGTGAGACACTGACTTTTGGTATGGCATGTATGTGAACCCTCTGGTGGCTCAACAACTCCAAAGAGCATGTCAGGCTCATCCCTGTTTAGCAAAAGCATGGAGTCCTATAGCAGTGGCTCTCAACCTTCTCAATATTGTGACTCTTTAATACAGTTCCTCATGTTGTGGTGACCCCCACCCATAAAATTATTTTGTTACTACTTCATAACTGAAAATTTGCTACTGTAATGAATTCTTTTTTAATTCTTTTTTTTTTTTTTTTTTGGTTTTTTCGAGACAGGGTTTCTCTGTGTAGCCATGGCTGTCCTGGAACTCACTCTGTAGACCAGGCTGGCCTCGAACAATGAATTCTTTTTTTAAAAAAAGATTTATTTATTTATTTGTTTTATGTATATGAGTACCCTGTAGCTGTCTTCAGACACACCGGAAGAGGGAATCAGATCCCATTATTACAGATGGTTGTGAGCCACCATGTGGTTGCTGGGATTTGAACTCAGGACCTCTGGCAGAGCAGTGAGTGCTCATAACTCCTGAACCATCTCTCCAGCCCCTGTAAAGAATTCTAATGTAAGCCGGGTGGTGGTGGCGCACGCATTTAATCCCAGCCCTTGGAAGGCAGAGACAGGCAGATTACTGAGTTTGAGGCCAGCCTGGTCTACAGAGTGAGTTCCAGGACAGCCAGGGTTACACAGAAAAACCCTGTCTCCAAAAAAACCAACCAACCAAAATAATAATAATAATAATTCTAATGTAAAAGTTTGTGTTTTCAGAGGGTCTTAGGTGGTGACCCCTATGAAAGGGTTATTGCCCCCCAAAGGGTTCTAACCCATCGGTGAGAACCTGCTCTCCTGGAGGCTGTTTGGGCTATGCATTCTGTGGTGTGGATGCAATGTGTCCTCCATGGGTGCAGGTGCTGGGAGCTTGGTTCCCAGCCTAGCGCTAACTCGAGGAGTTGAGGATGTAGCACAGTTAATAGAGTGCTTGAGGCAAGGGAAAATACACCACATCTTGAGCCACCTAGGTCTGAATTCTCACTTGCCCTGACTGTGGAGAAGTTTCTTACCTCCCTAAATGTGATTATCACAGTTTAAGATGGAGGTCCTAGCTAGCTTGCAGGATTCTCACAGGACTGTGTTTAGAGTGAAGTTAGAGGCCCTGCAGACACACACCCCTGCTGTCCCAAACTTAGAAGCCAGTCAGTCAACACCCATTGACACCGAAACTGTCACAGAGAAACATACCTCAGCTATTTTATTTCTTGTTTTTTTTTAAGTGTGATTTTTTTTAATATAAGAGAAGTGGCCACTTTCCACTGTAAAAGCAATAATGTTTAAAGATTTGCTGTGGCCCCAGCTGTAATTTTATTCCATTCAAGAGCCTGAGAGTATTTTAAGGAGCCATTTGAGGGCGAGGGAAATAATGGAGAAAATGATTTGAGCTATAAAATTTCCAATTTTCATCCAAGTTTTTAGGAACTCATCTCAGCAGAGAAGGAATGTCCCCTCATGTCCCCGCAGTGTCCCCTCTGTTTGCTCATTCCTTTCATGGCCCATCTTAGCCATACGATCTCTCAGAAAGAGTCGGCTTGGACTCCTTCTTGGGTTTCATCAGCAGAACGCTGCTCTTCAAAGACCTGGTCTTGTTTCAAGGCTGCAATTAAGCTTTCCTGTGCCCCTGCCTCCACTGCATATTGTCATTCTGCACAGAGGCCCTCCAGGCCCAATCTCCACACTTGAAGGCATTGAAAGTCACCGAGGCTCTGAGGCAAGTGTCAGCCGTGCACAGCTCTCGAATAACTAATCAGCAGAAGGAAATGAAGTCTCTCAACACACAACTCATCTTCTGCTTCAGCAGGGTTTGTAATCAAGCTGAGGAAGAGGCCTGGATTTGTGTGTGTGTGTGTGTGTGTGTGTGTGTGTGTGTGTGGCCTCCTGGTAAAGCAGATATTTTTCCTGTTGCTGTGATAAATATTTAACAGAAGTAACTTAGGGAAGAAGGGGTTTAGGGCTGGAGAGATGGCTCGGCGGTTAAGAGCACTGACTGCTCTTCCAGAGGTCCTGAGTTCAAATCCCAGCAACCACATGGTGGCTCACAACCATCTGTAATGAGATCTGACGCCCTCTTCTGGTATGTCTGAGGACAGCGACAGTGTACTCACATATAATAAATAAATAAATAAATAAATAAATAAATAAATCTTTTAAAAAAAAAGGAAGGAGGAGTTTATTCTGGCTCACAGTTTGAGGGTACAGTCCATCATGTGTTGGGGAAGGCTTGACAGCAGAAGTCATGGGTGCTGGTACTCAGCTCAACTTCTCCATACATTCAGTCCAAGACGCCAGTCCATAGGATGGCACAGCCTGCTTTTGTGTGTGTGTGTGTGTGTGTGTGTGTGTGTTGTTGTTTTTGTTTTGAGACAGGGTCTCACTGTGTATCCCTGGCTGTCCTGGAACTCACTCTGTAGACCAGGCTGGCTTTGAACTCAGAAATCTGCCTGCTTCTGCCTCCCAAGTGGTGGATTAAAGGCGTGCGCCACCACCGCCCGGCACAGCTTACTTTTTAAGGTGGGTCTTCATACCTCAAGGAACCTAATTAAGAAAAGCCTTCACAGGCCTCATCTAAACGCCCCCATGGCTGTACCTGGCCTGGAGGCACCGCCCCCGTGGCTGTACCTGGCCTGGAGGCACCGCCCCCGTGGCTGTACCTGGCCTGGAGGCACCGCCCCCGTGGCTGTACCTGGCCTGGAGGCTTGCCTTATAGATGATTCGAGATCATTCTACCAATACTACAGTCGGCCACAGAGTACTACAGTCAGCCACAGTTAGATATGCCGAAGAATAGGTGTGAAATTGTGTGATCCCCCTCTTTCTGTGACACCCTTCACACCTTATTTGTTCCCATCCTTCACTCGACAAAATCCACCGTCTTTGAAGGTCATTCCCTCCCTGAAGATGAGACAGCGAACTTCCTGTCAGACACAGGCACGTCCAAATCCAGCCTCGCCAAGCTGACTCACGTGGTCCTAGCCGAGTGTTTCCACTTTAAGCACGGTGCTGATTAAGTATAGTTCTGTAGTAATTGCGAGCACTAGCTACTCTTTCGGAGGACCCAAGTTTGGTTCCTGTCATCCACGTCAGGCAGTAACTCTAGTCCCGAGGGATCTGCTATCTTTGGCCTCCATGTGCTCCAGCACTGCTGTTCACATACTGCCCAGCCCCTCACAATTAAAATTAAATATTTGGAGAGGGGGGCATTCTATGAGAATAAACTGGCCAGCCAAATCAGGGCTTAGAGTGCTGAAAAACATGGACTCATTCATGCCTATGGCTTAGCTCTTCAATTCATCTTCTCTCCCCTGACACCATGTGTCTACCTGCTCCAGAGCTGGTTCAGGGCCTCTGGGCACACAGGACTCAATAAATGCTTTCTACCCAGCTTGGATTTTGTAAATGCATAATTTGCTCATTTGCTGCACGGAGTTCTTTCTTTGAATGGTCTTTGTCTTTTCTGTGTCCCACTTCCCTTCCCTTTGGCCATCTCTGCTTCCTCCACGCAAACCCAACAGTGCCCCATCTTTCTGGGGCAGAGAAGATGCCTCAAAAAAGGTGGTGTGGGTTTAGGGAGAGAAGAAAGAGATATTGGCATACAAGCAAAGCTTAATTTATTCTAGTCCTCCTGTTAAAGTTTGGATATGGTCTGTTGCCCGAGTCCGTGATGTAGCCAGGGGGCCTCGCCAGACAGCCTTTGGGCCCTCTGGCTTCCAAAATTACGAGTCAAACGATTCCCATCATTTTCAAAATTACCCAGCTTCGTGCGTCTTACTGTAGCAACACAAGATAGACCAATGCACCTCTCCTTAGTGCCCCTTTGAGGAATGCTCCGTCCCCTTGGTACTAAGGAAGGATTTACCAAGGAGGCGGCTCTGCCTAAGTCACGTGACTTGGAGAGCTGGGGGGGGAAGAGAAAGCAGGTGCGGAGGTGCCTCCCGGGACATCCTTGAATTAAATTTCCAGCAACTCAGACAGAGGTCGTACTCTTGTTCCCTCCCCTGCTTTTCCACTTGCTTAATTTTACTATGAATTAGAAGTTAATGAGGGGGAGGATCGTAATGAGTTCTTCTCCATAGCCCTCCTCTGTTTTTTTTCCATCACCAGCTGGGTGTGTGATTCCATTACAATATGACATTGCCGGGAAGTGGAGTCACGCCTCTCAGGGTCTCAGATGCCAGGTGCGACTCTCAGGCCTCTTGCCCTTCTGATCCACTGGTTATATATCTGAGATTTTTGTTTCCCCCAGGTCCAGGTCCTTTAGCTATGGGTTTCCCAGCCCCCAGCATAGTAATGAATAAACCTCTGTTCTTTATAAACTACCCTGTCTTGGGTATTCTGTTAGAGTAGCACAATGGCCATTTGACTCTGTGAGGTAGTGGACAGCTGATGTGGGTCAGTTCACCTGTCCACTCAGCATTATCCATAGCTCTTCTTCCAAGGGATCTGACCCCCTCTTCTGGCCTCTGTGGACACTAGGCTCGCAAGTGGCACATAGACATGCATGCAGGCAAAACACCCCTACACATAAAATAAAATAAAGTTAGAAATAAATAAAAGCTTAAGATTTGCCATCTGGATGGTATTCTAGCAGTCTGGTTTTGCTAAGTGAAGGCCGAACAACAACTGAAGACTGGTCATGACTTCAGCAAAAATATTAAATAAATTCATTTTATGAGACATAGTTCAGAATACTCAGAATGTGCAAGAAGGAACGTTATGCAAGTTATGATTATATTTAAATCACAGTTATGTGTGCATGCATGTAAAGAAAAACCAGGAAACATCTATCAGCACATTGCTGGTTCTGACCAGGGTTCAGCCCAGTGAGTAATATGCATCCAAGATGCGCTCCCCAGTACAACAGTCTCAGTAGAGCAACCATAAATCATCACCGGGACATAACAGTGTGCTGCAGCACTGAGAGTCAAGAGGACCTGGCAGCTTATGGGAAGAGTAGGTTCTATTTATTTCCATCTGCCAGTGGAAATGAATCCATTCTCCCCTCTCAAAGGACCAGCCTGCCGTGCGTGCGGATGCCTCCTCAGAGCTCCTTGCCTCTCAGAGATCAGCCTGGGAGCCCAGCTGTTTGAGGTTTCCATGATTAAACAAAATGACTGCTGCTTCTCGGTTAGAGTAAATTGCTGGGAATTTCAAAGCAAAACAACTTGACCCCCAAATAACCCATCCATTGCTTCTCCGAGAGGTACATCATCTTCCGGTGGGAACGATCTGATTGGATGTTCAGGAAAGCATCAATATAGTGTGCTCTCCCGATCCCACAGAGCAAATCCCCCTCAGAACTTTTTTCTTGGCCAGGCAGTGGTGGCACACTCCTTTAAATCCCAGCACTCCACTCAGGAGTTCAAGACCAGCCTGGTCTACAGGGTGAGTTTCAGGACAATCAGGATTACACAGAGAAACCCTGTCTTGAAGAATAAGACAGGGTTTCATATTCTCTTATTTATTGTGAATGTGTGTATGTGGGCAGGGGTACATGTGCCATGGTGTATGTGTGGAGGTCAGAGGACAACTTGCTTCGAGTTGGTTCTCTCCTACTCTGTGGGTTACAGACATCAGAGTTAATTTATCAGCCTTGGTGGCAGGTACCTGCTGAGCCATCTCACTGGGTTTGAATTTTTAAAAAAGATGTATTTATTTCTCAGGAGTGAGCAGGGCCTGCAGAGGTCCTGAGTTCAATTCCCAGCAGCCACACACATGATGGTTCACGGCCATCTGTACAGCTACAGTGTACTCATACACATAAAATAAAATAAATCTTAAAAAAGATGTATTTATTTATTTATTATATGTAAGTACACTGTAACTGTCTTCAGACACCCCAGAAGAGGGCATCAGATCGCATTATGGATGGTTGTGAGCCACCATATGGTTGCTGGGATTTGAACTCAGGACCTTCGGAGGAGCAGTCAGTGCTTTTAACCACTGAACCATCTCTCCAGCCCCAAGGTGTATTTATTATAATGTGCATATATGTGAGCATGCATGCTCAATGATGTGAGCATGGAGGTCAGAGGACAAGCTGTGGAAATGGGCTCTGGTCTTATCCCGTGTGGAATCTGGGGATCAAATTCAGATGGTCATGGTTGTGGGCAAGCGCCTTTACCCACTGTGTCATTTCCCTGGCTAATCATTTATTCCTTTTGAGGCAGAAGCTGTCCTGGATCCCTCCGTGGCCCTCTGGTTTCTACCCTCTTCAGAGCTGAGCTTACCAGGTGTGCAGCAGGAACACCTGGCTTGTTACATGCTGGGCACTCATGAGGCTCAGGCAGGCAGAGCTCTGTGAGTTCAAGGCTAGCGTGGTCTACATAGTAATTCCAGGACACCAGGAATATATAGTGAGGTCCTGGTTTATAAACTGTAAGCTCTTACAGAATGGAGAGGAAGGGGCTGGGTGGGACAGACTCAGGTTCTCCAAGTTGTTCTTTTAAGTTGAAAGACCATAGGAAGTCACTTCACATGGCAGGGAAAGTCCTGAGAAGCCAAACAGCTGCTCTCTGCAGGTGTATTCAGCCGTGACCTTGACCCTGGCTGCTATCTGATGTAACGTGTTATAACGAATCTTCTAGAACGGAACTCAGAGGGAATGAGTGTCCTTTTATGACCACAGCCTGGAGGCTGTGTCTTCAACAGTGCAGCTGAGCTGTTCCCTTCACCTTTGAAAGGGAGCTTTGCTTTCCATAGCCTGAATTCTGCACTTGGGAGAGATCAAACTGGGACAATGAGAAACCAGGGAACAGGACAGGGAAGGACAGAGGGTGAGAGAGCCCAGGCTTTGGACACTGTCGAGAGGTGGGATCTGGAACCAGGAACCACTGAACAGACGCGAGGACGCTACAGAGAAGAGTGGTGGGGGCTGGTTACTTGGGTCTAATGTTATTCAAGTGTTAGTGACAAACTGCATATATTTTTAATGATTTTAGGCAACGGGACGCTATTTCTAGAGTTTGCTACCATAGAGACTCTGCCTGGGTTCCGGGACACATGTTTTCACTAAGACAAAGGTCTTCACTGAGCATGCGCATTGTACCTCAAAGGGCTCTTGGCTTGAGGTTGAAGATGAACTTGAGAGCAAACTCGCAGCTCTGTGATGCCAGAAGAGCACCAAGCATTTGGAGAAGGATGGTGGGGAGCAGGAGAGGCAAGAGGGTGTTCTAGGACGGGTAAAACACATACACATACAGGTGCCCAAGGAAGCCAGAAGAGTCACCTGATTTGGGTGATGGGAACCAAACTTGAATCCTTTAAAAGAACAGCTTTTAGCTGCGGACCCATGCCCAGGGTTTTGAAGGCTGAACAGGAGCACAGATGGAGAATCTCTTGCAGCGATGTGCTCCAGAGAGAAGGAAACTTTACTCATAACGGCATAGAGGCCCAACAATGTCATGTGAATCTCCCTATGAACAGTTCACTAACCTGTAAAATCTGTTGAGAAATGACCCAGGCTTGCCCCTTCCCGACCGCTGTTAGCATTTCATTTCTGTGTCTGTTATAGGAACCAGTGCTATGGAGTGAGTGTGTTCTCCCAATAAAGACTTGTTGCAAAAGCATAAGCCTTATTCTTGACTCTCTCTGATTTGACTCTGTCATCTCTCCCTGTTTACTATTATCCTGATATGATTTTGCCATATGTGTCACAGCCAAAGGGACCCTACTGTCACCAGAGCCTGAAACAATGGGGGCACTCAGCTGCTCTGGAAACTAGACATGGCCACAGAGCATTTACAGAAAGGAAAGAGATAGCAGGCTTGGCTTCGATGCCCGGGTGCAGCCCCTTTAATTTCTCTTGTTTCTTTTGACCCACTGAAGCTAGCCTTAAGTTGCCTTTTTTTCTAGTTCCTAGCCCACAGAAGTTCAAGAAATTGTATCTTTTAATTGAACCAAGTGTTTCCAACTCCTGAATTGTCTCAGTATCAAAAGGAAATGACAGGGGCTGGGAGACCCAGGTTTGGTTCCCAGGACTCACAAGGCGGCTTCGAACCTTTCCACAACTCCAGTTCCAGGATATCTAGCGCCCTCTTCTGGCATCTGTGGACATTGCATGAATGTGATCCACAAACCAAAAAAAAAAAAAAAAAAAAAAAGTGCAGTGAAAACGCACATGGTTATAAAATAAAAATAAATCTCAAAAAGTTCTAATAAGAAGATGACAACTTCCATAGGTACCTTAAAGGATTTTAAAAATAAAGAAATGCCAGTCACGGTGGCGTGAGCCTTTAGTCCCAGCACTTAGAGGCAGGGGCAGGTGGATCTCTATGAGTTAGTTGGAGGCCAGTATGACTACATGGTGAATCCCAGGTCAGCCAGAGCTACATAGTGAGACCATGAGTCAAAAATAAAATAAAATAAAATAAAATAAGATAAAATAAAATAAAGAACAAAAGAATGGATGCACAACCTATCACTAAAAGGCTGTGAGCGCTCAGTGGGGCTAGTAGTGAACCTTGCTTAAGAGCGTCTGGGCTGCTCAGCTGGATGTAAGGTGATCTTACCAGGTTCAGGAAGCAGCGAAGCTCTCCAAGGCCTTGGGCGTCTTTACAGTGTCCATGCATGTGACGGGGTCAGGAGCTGAGGACAAATCCAGCCCCATGTCATTTCCAGCACGTCCCTGTCCCTTTTTCTTAGTTCATGGTTTGCCTGGACATCATCTACCTCAAAATCATCTTCTCACCTTGAACCTGTTATCTTCTGGCAAAGGCTCCGGCTGCCTACATCTATCGTGCCTCCCTCCTCAGGCCCTTGGCCTGCCCCTTTCCCTAGCTCCTCTCGAAATCAAACATGGCTACCGGCCACGTACAGAAAGAGGAGAGAGCAGGCCGGGTGGGCTTTGGTGCCTCAGGTGGCCCCTTCAGTGTCTCTGATCCCTTCCTCCTGCTGTATCACCCAGAAGTCGAAGAAAACAACTGAGGAGATTTACAGAGACGGGTGGATTCTGTGTGTCTGTGTGAATGGCAAAGGCTACAAGGCTGCCCTAGTCTAGAACTCAATTTCTAAGGGCCTCTCAAGAACAATCCATGTTTCTCTCTGTCTCTGTCTCTCTGTCTCTGTCTGTCTGTCTGTCTGTCTGTCTGTGAGAGAGAGAGAGCCTCAGCTCTCTTCTTCAATAGCTATCCCCCTGACTAGGAAGCTCTAAGACATGGCCCTGTCATTATCTACCTCCCCATCTCTGAGAGTAAAAGTGCATACCACTGTTTGTGGCTTCCCCTCCCCCACAGGAGACAGAGTCTCACTGTATAGCCCTGGTTGACCTGGAACTCAGTATGTAGACCAGGCTGGCTTCAAACTCAAACTCACAGAAATCCACCCGCCTTTGCCTTGTGGGTGCTAGGGTTAAAGTGAGTGAGACTTTCTTCAAACAAACAAACCAACCCACTTGGCGATCAAACCTTAGCATCACTGAGTGAGCCATTTCTCCCCAGCTCTCATAGCTGCCTTCCCTAATGAATCTGGGCTCTCTGTCTTATAGCAGTCCAGTCTTAACCCTTAATAATGTCAAAAGCGCTTGGTGACAATCCTGGCTTGGTCTTTTTTTATCCACTGCAGGGTACTCACTGTCTGAGGGAGTAGGTGACCCCTGTGCCAATGAGTGGAGAGTCTGAATGCCTGCATTAGACTTGTACATTGGGCTGTGTGGCCTCCTTGACCAGATGGGCCTCAGTTTTCTCACCTGTAAAATGGGGAGAAAGCTGGACCTGCTTTGAGATGGCTGCACTTAAAGTACTATATATTTAAAACTCAGAGAACCACAACCAATATTTTAAAAGTGCTCAGTTAAATGATAAAAGTGATATTTTCCTGATCATAATGACCGTTTTTGTTTGTTTTGGTTTTGTTTTTGTTTTTTGAGAAAGAGTGTGCTCTGCCTGTCCTGTAACTTCTTATGTAGACCATGGGTGGCCTTGAACTCACAGACGTGATCCTGCCTCTGCCTCTTGAGTGCTGAGATTAAAGGCCACCATGACCTGGCTGATGGTTATTTTTTTTAACCTTCATTTTTATTTTATGTGTATTTTTATTTTATGTGTATTTTATTTTATGTGTATGTTTTGCCTGCATGTATGTTTACCATGTGCATGCAGTACCCGCAGAGGCCAGAAGAGGACGTCAGATGCCTTGGAACTGGAATGAAAGGTAGTGTGAGCACCATATGGATGCTAGAAATGAATGCATGTCCTCTGGAAGAGCAGCCAGTGCTCTTAACCACTGAAACATCTCTCAAGTTCCGCGATGACTGTTTTCCCAGGGAAGCAGAGTGTTTGGCCCAGCCTCTGGGGTCTTCATGAATACAGAAAGGATGTCATATGGAATTAAAGCTTCGGGTAAGTTGTCCTTTACCGAGTAATTTTCTGTTCCGTGAACTCAGTGGGATGGCTTTGGGAAATGCATGCAAATGTATGCAAATCACATACAGCTTCACATAAAGGAGTCTGTGAGTACCACCTCCGCATTTACTAGAAAGAAATCTGGTGGCTTTGTACCATGCCACTCTCTGTTCAGTCAGGTGTCTAATCTGTCCTCTCTGAAAGATGCACCTGGTAGGGAGAGGCGTGCGAGTGGATGTGCGTGGGTCTCAGAGGCAGAGGGGTTGATGGTGGCAGCTTCAGAGCTGCTTAGCAGTGGGATAGGAGTGGCAGGTCTGAGGCTGTAGACTTCAGTATGTGTGCTGGCGAGATGGCTCAATGGGTTAAGGTTCCTGATGACCTTAGTTTCGGTCGTTGGGACCCACAAGGTAGAAGGACAGGATTGACACCCACGGGGTTTCTTCTGACTTCCACATTCCCAAAGTGATACCAGAGCGCCCCCACACTGACACATGCACACGTCCATACAAAATAAATATATAAAATACAATTTCAGACATTCTTTGGGATGTGAGAGTGATCTGGTTTTGATAGCTGCCACCCTATTTATTAATCACCAGGGTTGATCTGCTTGACTAGGTGGGCATCAGTCCTCCCGAAGGTGAGTGCTCCATGGAAGAGAATAGCCATTCTCAATAAAGGAGGGTGACTTTTTGGTGCAGGAGATACAAGTAGCTGAGCTGCCCAGCTACAGCCTACAAACAAGCTCTTAGGATCCAATATTTAAAACTCAGCCAAGCCAGACAGTGGTGGTGCACACCTTTAACCCCAGCACTCGGGAGGCAGAGGCAGGTGGATTTCTAAGTTGGAAGCCAGCCTGGTCTACAGAGTGAGTTCCAGGACAGTCAGGGCTACACAGAGAAATCCTCTCTCAAAACACACACACACACACACACACACACACACACACACACACACACACA
>JADRCD010144630.1:4765-18578 GCA_019843815.1 Montemys delectorum
TCCTTGTTAGTGTAATAAACCATGATTCTACTTTTTTCTCCCATCTCATTTTTGATCTTCTGAAGATCCCTCCTGAGCTTCTCCAACAATTAATAAGTGGGACTTCATGAAACTGAAAAGCTTCTTTAAGGCACAGAACACATCAAAAGGATAAAACTGCAGCTCAAGAAACTAGGTATCAACAAACTAAATAAAATTTTATCCCAATTTTAAAACAGGGTACAGATCTAAACAAGGAATTCGCAACAGAAGAATCTCAGTAGGCTGAGAAACACTTAAAGAGATGTTCAATATTCTTAGTCATCATTAGGGGAATTAAAATCTAACATACTCTGAGATCTTACAGCCCTCAGAATGGCTAAGGTCAAAAACACAAGGGACAGTTCGTGCTGATGAAAATGTGTCCACTCCTCCTGGTGGGAGTGCAAATTTGTACAAGCACATGAAAAATCAATTTGGTGGATTCTCAGAAAATTGGAAATATTTCTACCTCAAGACCCAGTTGTATCATTCCTGGGCATATATGCAAAAAATTCTCCACCATACCACATGGACACTTGCTCAAATATGTTCATAGCTGAACCTGGATTGAACAAGGGGAGGCTCTCTGGAAAGTGCTAGAAACCTAGGACAATAGAAACTCCCTAGAATCTTTTAGGGTGACTGTAGCTGAGACTCTTAGAAATGGGGGATGTGGAGCCAAAAATCCAGCCACCAAGCTTTAGACCCACAAATTTTCCTGCCTTTAAGATGTGCAGGGCTAAAAGATGAAGTAGAATTTGAGGAAAGGGCCAAACAATGACTAGCCAAGCTTGAGACTCATGCCATGAGAGGGAGTCCACCCCTGATATAATTAATGATATTCTTCTATACGTGAAGACAGGGGTCTAGCACAACTATCATTAGAGAAAAAGGCTTCACCCAGCAGCTTATGGAAAGAGATGCAGAGACCCACAGGCAAACATTAAGTGGAGCTTGAGGAATTCTGTGGAAGAGGGAGAGGCAGGGTTGAAGGAGCCACAGGGGTCAAGGACATCACAAGATAATCTACAGATTCAACTAATCTGAGCCTCTAAGATCTCACAGAGACTGAAATGTCAACCAGAGAATACCTATGTGGTGATTCTAGGGATATATATATATCAGTTGCATAGCTGGGTCTTCATGTTGGACTCCTAAAGCAGGAGTAGAGACTGTCTCTGAATATATTGCCTACCTTTGGATCTCCTTCCCCTGACTGTAATGCTTCATCTAGCCTGAAAAGAAGATGCACCTAGTTTTACTGCAACTTGTTATGCCAAAGCTGTTTGATATTCATAGGAGGGCTCCTCTTTTCTGAGGAGAAGGATAGGAAAGGCAGAGAGCTGGGGGCTGTTGGAAGGACTGACTGGGAAGGGAGAACGAGGGATGCTGAATCCCTCCTTGTACCTATCTAATGCTATTGAAACAAATTGTCTGTAACTTAGCAAACATGCTCATTTCTATCAGAATATGGCATATTTTTAAAGAAACATTCCACTTTGATTCATGCAAGGGTCATTACTCAAGTTCTTCCTGTTGCTGTTGCTGTTGCTGTTGCTGTTGTTGTTGTTGTTTTAATTACTTAAGTATTTATTCTATCAACTATATTGTTCAATTCTCCTTTGGTTTAACAATTACAGGATTTATGAATGGTAACTTGTGACCTTATTTTAAGATGCCTTCCTGAAACAATGGACTACAGTTAAGCTGTTGTGATGTATTGATCTGAAATAGATAAATGCCTAGATAATTTAAAATTCTTGTGCAGACTTTAGAATAATCACAGAGAAAGGCTTTTGTTCATCTAACATTTACAAGCACCAGCCCTTGCTTTTGGTAGCATCAGATTATAATGTATGTTTTATCTTTATATCCATCTTTACAGTTCAAGTATTATGAAGTGGTAGTTAGGGATATGACAGCCCAGATAAGGACGCAGCACCAAGTGGTAGTCAGATGACTTTGTGGAGTCAGTTCCTCCCCTTTGACCTTTCCATGGGATTTGTCATCATCAAGTTTGCTCATAGGCTTGCATGGTAAGCCCACTAAGTTATCTTGCTGGCCAAAATAATAATTCTTACCTTATGACTTTAAATCAGCTGTAGGGGAGATCCATATTTGGTGTGAATATTCTTATTTTGATATTTTATTGGAAATTTGAAAAGAAAAGATTTCTGGAGAACTGCTGCACTTTCATTCACATTAGAATGAAAGAGAAGGTGACGTTTGATATGCACAATGAATTCTGGAGTCAGCAGCAGTAGCAATATACACACTCAAAAACAAAAAGCACAGACAGACTGACCGAATGCTCAACTTTACTGCTAGAAAATGTCATCCACCCTGGATGAGAGATTTACCTTGGTATTAGATATTTCCTTTATTTATATTTCAAATGTTCTCCCTTTCCCTCTGAAAAATCCCCTATTCCCTCCCACATCCCTTTGCTCACTAACTCATCCCCTTCTGCTTCCTAACCCTGGCATTTCCCTACACTGGGGCATAGAGACTTCACAGGACCAAAGGCCTCTCGGTGGAGGGATTTCTATCTTCAGCTACACCCTCCTTGAAAAATTCTCACACAACCTAAATATCCTATGGTTTACAACCAGGAGTACACACCACAACACTTAAAGAATTATCCCATTACATAGCTGCAATGAAATGGCAATATTTAATGAAGATCCACATATGTGTACAACTTATCTTTGATCATTCATATTCCAATTCATCTTATCTTAGGTTGTGTAAATACTTTTTTTATTAACTGATTAAACATCCAAATTATCATTTCACTATTCAAGATTATTTGTGTCATGAAACATTTGTTCTAGTATGACATTTGATACAGGGTATAAAGAAAACTCATTGCAACACTTTTAAGAGCTTTGAAAAATACAACCTTTCAATAAACAGATTTTTCTAGTAGATAACTGCCTAAAGGAAAAATAACTTGACTTCTGAAATCAATCACACTAATTCTCCACTCTAAAAGTTTTATCTTTCCCTGATAAAACAAATTCTTCCTCTTCCTGCTTCTCTTCCTCCAAAGTCCAAACCCATATGGGTACCCTTACCAAACAAAATGGCCTTCTTATAGATTGATTTGATTGATTTCTGAATTGAAGCCTCAGTCTCCTAATATTGTAACCTTGTTTGGTAATAGGCAGTAGGGAAGTTTGAATAAGAATGGCCCCCATAGGCTAGTGTTCTTGAATGCTTAGTTACTGGAGAGTGGCTTGATTTGAAAAGGATTAGGATGTGCGGCCTTGTTGGAGAATGGATGTGGATGTTTCAGAAGCCTATGCTATGCCCAGTTCTATACCTACCTCTATGCTTACAGATCAGGATGTAGCTCTCTACAAGTGCTCCAGTGTCTGCCTGCATTTCGGCATAATATCCACCATGATGATAATGTACTAAATTTTTGAAAGTGTAACTGAGATCCCAGTTAAATGCATTTTTTTTTTTACAAGAGTTACCTTGGCTATGCACAGCACTAGAACAGTATCTAACATAGACAAATTACAGAGGTAACAACTTAAGATGGGGTCCTACAAGAGTCAGATAGATCTGTGCCTTAGTCACTGTTTCCCTTTCTGTAACCAAATTCCTGGCAAGAAGAAAATTAGGGCAAGTTTTATTTTGTTTAACTGTTGGATCATCATGGTGTAGAAAATGTGATGAAGCATGAAAAGCTGCTTGCTCATTTCTTAGCCAATTAGGAAAAGGGAAAAAAGGAATTCCAGAACTCAGCTAACTATAGCTTTCTCCCTATCTTCTTCTTAATTGTTTTCTTAAAGAAAATATATCCACAACATTCCCTCCTTTTTCCTTCAATTACTGCTGTAGCTCCTATTCACTAGGAAATACACAGCCCCCTTTTTTAAAATAACTCTTTTTATACACAGAAGAATAAATATATCAAAGTACCATGCCTGGTCCATTTATTGTTTCTTATTTGTTGCTGTTTTTAGGGATGGCTCCTGGGTATTAGATAACCAGTAAGAGGGCTCCTCCTGGGGAAGACTAATTCTACTTCTCCCAGCTGCTATTCTTTGCCCACAGCTCTTTAACTAGAGCTGGAGTTGTGTGAGTCTACTCCACCCACTTTGGCATGTCAGCTGATGTTGCCATTGTTCTGGTCTTATTTGAGCAGCCATACTCTTTATATTTCATGGATGTAGCTTCCCTGTCATATCAAGAAGACACAGTCTTACAGCAGACTTGATAGTCCTCAGACTCTTACAAT
Organism: Montemys delectorum; assembly: GCA_019843815.1. Lineage (NCBI taxonomy): Eukaryota > Metazoa > Chordata > Mammalia > Rodentia > Muridae > Montemys > Montemys delectorum. The sequence goes on from JADRCD010144630.1 coordinate 9,039, forward strand.
CTTTCTGTCCCCTCTTCTGAGATATCCCTTCAGCCTAAGGTATAGGGATTATGTTGTAGATATATCAAATGGGGCTGGGCATCCTACAGTCAGTGATTACCTGCATTTTGACACACTGTGGCTTTCTAGTTTGGTTTTTGTCTGCTGTCATAAAATACATCTTTAATAATGGGTGAGAGCTGAACTTATCTGTGGATAGAAAGATAAGTGTTCAAAATAGAGTTAGGATTTGTACTAGTTTAAAGCAGTAGTAGCATGTTCCACAAGATACATGTCCTGACCACTCACAAACAGATGGTTAGGTTTCCAGTTGGCATTTCTCTCCTGTTGATTAGACCTTGAGTCCAAGTAGACAGTTGTTGATTACCACCAAGATATAAGTAACATTTTTGCACATTTGGAGAGAACTTGCCATGTTGTAGTTCAGTGGCTTTACAACTAAGTAGAAATATTGACTGCTTTCCTGTCTTTACAGCTTGCATATCACCCTCTGGTAATGTGCAAACTACATCTTTTGGGTCAGACATTTCTTGAATTCTCCAAGTATTATGTTCAAAACCTGTAGTGTCTTCAGCAATGGGGACTTACCTTCAGATCCTAGGAAGCAATCAAATACAACATCTGCTGTTAATGCTCCAACTCTCTACACATAGCAAGCTGATCAGCCTTCAATTGATCATAATTAGTATATCTTGAGATGGGAAGCAAGGTGGGATCACAAGAGCAAAAGAGACCACACACTGCAGTGAACATGTTGAAAACAAACTCTAGGGAGTCAGCTTCAGTGAGAGATCTCATTTAATGTGTCGATCAAAGGCTATTTAAACCTTTGGAGGGTGGGTTAAAGCTTTCAGGTTAAGTGTATATCATTGGGTGGGGCCAGTGTGCTGAGGATGCCTCATTAGCATAAGGAAAAATTCCAGGTGCTGCTGAACATGGGCTTATAAGTTTAATGAAGTTTAACCTGGCTAGCTGGCTATGTAACCTCCTATGGTAGGCATAGGTGGGGGCATGGGGTTACATGCATTGGGACAGTTAAGCCCTGGATGGGAGGGAGTGACCCTATTGCTGCCAATCTGAGGATGAGACCTCCAGGGTTTGTACATGCCTCAGTCAACTCTTGCTAAAGGCCTGCTTCCGTCATCCGCAAGTTCTCTCGTTCCACAAACATCAGTACTCTACAATTCTTTGAGAGACTCTTAGAATCTCCTCTTGGAAACATCGAAAGGAGGTTTCTCATGACTTCTTTTGTTTTTTTTTTTTATTATTAGATAGCCTATGGCTCCTTGGAGAGACTTGTTATCCCACTGGCATAATTCTTGTGTGTGTGTTTGTGAGTATATATGTGTGTTGTACAATTTTATGTAAATATAAAGTAATTTGACTCCTTATGGCTCCTTCAAATACTTTAGAGATAATTATTCATACAAATTTACTCTTCTTCTGTATTGTCTCCCTCACTCTTCTCAAATTAAACCTCTCCCTGTTTCTCCCATTTTCCTGTTCATATTACTTATCACCAGTATCGTGCTAGCCCATACAATTCCCATGGTCTTCTTCTTTTATTTTTTTTGTTTTTGGTGTTTACTCCAGATTAATGACAACAGAATAAAAATGAGGTTTTTGTCAGTATTGTACTCTCTCCAGAACACAGGACATCTGGACAAAAGATAAAGAGAGAAACATCAGAATTAAATGGCATCGTACATCAAATGGACCTAACAGATATGTGTAAAATATTCTACCCAAGTACCAAAGAATATACATTCTACTCAATAACCCAGGAACTCTTCAATAAAATAGAGGAGATCCTGGGATACAAAACAAATTTCAACAAAAATGAAATAACTCCACATATCCTTTTCAACACAGTACAGTAACACTTAAAATCAACAGCAAACAAATCTCTAGTTGGGTCAAAACTCATTGTGATGGAATAACTCATTGCTGGATAATGAAATACCAAAGAAGAAATCAAGAAAAAAGTAAAAAACTTTCCAGAAAAGCACAACACAACACAATTTCTGACACATGTTAAAATCTGTTCTCCAAGGGAAATTTGTATCTCTAAGTTCCCCCCGTTAAAAACTATTTTTTCCATTATAAGTCTGGGATGTGAGGCCATAAAACTGTGCCACCAAACAGCAGGGTGTATCTTTCCTATATAGTTAATCCTCTTTGGAAATGTGCTCATACACACATTTTTAGGTTTTTCTCACCACATCATAGGTTGTTCTTAATCCAGTCAAATTGGAAAAAAAAAAAAAAAATAACCTTTAAATGTGTATTTGGAACTGGCAGTTTCAGAAAGCATGTCTGTGACCATCATGACTGCAGAATATGGCATCAGGCAGGCAGGGGGACACTCATAGTGCTAGAGCAGTAGCTGTGGGATTACAACTTCATCCTCAACCAGAAATGTTGAGGGACACTAGGAATAGCATAAACCCAGTCATGCACACACACTCACACTCACACACTTTAGGCCCTCTGCTTGCTCCAGTCAACCCTGCTCCCTCAGTTCATTCCTGCTTTCTCCAGAAGATGCCTTTGTTCAGTCCCTGCTTGCCCCAGCCCAAAGATTTATTTTATTATTATAAATAGATACACTATAGCTATCTTCAGACACCTGAGGATTTCAGATTTCATTACAGGTGGTTGTGAGCCATCATGTGGTTGCTGAAATTTGAACTCAAGACCTTCAGAAGAGCAGTCAGTGCTCCTACCCACTGAGCCATCTCACCAGCCCTAGCTTACAATTTCATGTGACTGTCCATCATTGCAGGAAGCTGGAGCTTGAGATTACTGGCCACATCACTCTGACAGTCAAAATGAGAGAGAAATGAATGCATATTTGCTCACTTGTTCACTTTCTTGCTTGTGTTCAGCTCAATTCTCCACTTTTACACAGTTCTGGACCCTTTCCCTGCCTAGAGCATAGTGTCTTTGACAGTGGGTTGTGGATTTTGGCATCAATTAATTTGTCTAAGAGAACCACCTCCAAAGACATGCCCACAGTCCACCCATGGACAATCCCTTCTTGAGACTTTGCTCCCATATGACCCCAGGTTGTGTCCAATTGACAGTTAAAGTTAACTCTCAGAGATAGGAAGTTTATGGTTACAACAAGTACTTGTTTGAGAAACACATTTACAAACTACTCACTATGAATTCAAGGCTGATAGCGGTTATTTTTGTAACATGTAGTCAGATACTTTTTCTTTTTCAGTTTATTTAGGCTGAGTCCTGCCATGTTGTGCTTGCTGGCCATGAATTCTTGCCCCAGGACCCCAAATACCAGGATCAGAGACCTACAACACTGAGCTCAGGTAAGATGATCCTTTAAAATAAGCCAGGAACTAATTGAGGACTTTTATATTCTGACTTCTTTGATAAGTATCTTAATGTCCTCATCTCTACTGTTTTCTCCACAATCTATAAACGTTCTGAAAAAGATTTTTTAGCAACTTCAAAGCTATCTGATGAGATCAGTATGTTCAGGGTAGTATGGTAATGGACATTATACCTGTCAGAATAAAATTAAAGAGTCAAGTGTTGCTTCTACCAAAAAATAAAAATAAAATAAAATAACAACAAGAAAACATTAGGTCAAACTAAAACTGGGAGTTCAAAGCTTCCAATGAAAAGAAATGATAGATGATTTGATAGTTGAATACTGTGTTCTTGTAATGAATGTTCAGCAAAGAAAAAAGTTGCATTCTTCTTGAAAAACCTAGGGAGCTTAACATTGACAACTACCTACTAGACAAACACAAAAGTTACCTTGTTTAAAACATATTTTCCTAAATCAAGTGCAGAAATATAAATAAGACATGATCACACAGTGGAATATCAATAATTAATCTCAGAGAAACAGGAGGACAGGGCTTGGCTAGTGTAGTGTAGTGTAGTGTAGTATAGTGTAGTGAAGTGAAGTATAAGGGATTGTAGGGTAGTATAGTGTGGTGTTTGCTGGTTAGTCGTCCTGAGGTCCTGGAGGTCCCTCTCCAGTGCTGCCCTCTTAGTATAGCAGAAATCAGAATAGAAGTGGCCATCTAGGGACAGATGTCAGTAGGTTGATTTTGGACTGGGAGTTGCAATCTTAGTTACCAAGGGATTACCTCTTCTATTAGAAGAACTGTGATACACACCAATTGGCCAAATATCTCCAAGTAACTGCTAAAGAGAAATATGTATGTTCTCAAAACACACACACACACACACACACACACACACACACACACAATATGATAGATGCTTAAATTTATGGCTGTGACAATTACCATCTTCACCAATGTGGTCTTACTACTAGTTCTGGAAAGTTACCAAGAGCAATGGCAACAGCCTTTAATGTTTGTGGAGTGTGTATGAGACTTCAATGATGAACAACCTGAAGCAAGATAACCCAAACCTGCCCATGGGATTTTCATTAATATTTTATGGAGTTCACAGGAGGCATTGTCAGACCATTATAGTGTAATTCGATTTAAACTTCCTTTATGTAGGTTAGTATATTATAAAGCTTCTCCAATTGTGTATCCTTTCAAAAGTCTTCAGTCAGTTGTTCCACTTCCATACTACATCCTTACCTTAGTGTGGTTTTGCTTTTTGCTGTGCAGCAAAGGTATAGAAATGCCAATGGGCAGACTCAATGCAGAGGCGCTAGACTGTATTTACCTTAAGTGCACTGTCTGTAATTGACTTTGATAGAAATATAGATATACTACTTAGGGGGTGGGAGAATGTAGCTTTGGGTGTGGGAAGTAAAAGTTGGCATTCTCCAATTCCCTGGAGTCTACTTGACACTGGAAACCACACAGAAGAGTCAAGAATAGAGGCCAGGGGCTTCCAAACTCCTGAACATCCAGACCCTGCCAGGTCATGAGTAGTTGGCAGCAGAGTTGAGCCTCCTGGCCTGCAAGGAGACCATGGCAAGTGATACTCAAAATCGTAGACATGTAGACACTGTTAGAAGTCATGGAGTAGCTGAGAATAAAGTAGGCCAGAAAGCTGAGGACAAGCCCTGAATCAGGGGAATGGGGGAACTCTGGCATATCTCAGTGGTGCCTAGTCCAGGAGTATAGAGGGGCCTTCTTCAAGAGACTTAGGTGGCAAGGTATTGTAGACAAATCCTTTCTCCCTGTTCCTCACAGTTGTTTTTGAAGAGAGAGACAGTTCTTGGTTCTAAATTGTTTATTGTTTATCATGGAAATGGGTACATACCACATCCTCAGGGTGGACTGGCAATTAAATACCTTGAGAGGTAGGATTGTGTAGGAAGGGAAACTTATTGGCTGAACAGTACCTGCTTCTAGATTCCTCATTGCCGTGGAGAACCCTATTCTGATATAAATGACCATAGGACATGTTCCTATGGAGAGATTTTAGTCATGTGACAGAGGCCTAGTAGGAAGCAGATGAGTCTTTTGTTATCCACTCTTGGTTCTGGGAATTCCAAGCCTCTCAACTTTACCAATTTCCTGGCATGGTCTACTGTCTCATGTGTTAGTTTGGGTTTATTGTTGTGTAGAAACACCAGGACCAAGGCAACTTTTCATTGGGGCTGGCTTACAGGTTCAGAAGTTCAGTCCATTTAACTCTTTCTGTCCCACTATTTACTTTTTCCTTTTTTCTCCTTGACCAAAATCTGTGTTCTATCATTTTTTTGTGAAATATCTACCTATGACATCTCACTAGTTCATTAGTTTCTACAGAGACTCCAATTTAATTACACATATCTAGAGATTAAATGCTACCTTCCACATAGGACACAGCATATGCCATTTGCTTTCTATGTCTGGGTTATTTCACTCAGAATGATTATTTCTGGCTATATCTGTTTATATCTATATTTTCATTTTCTTCTGAGCTCAATCCAATTGTGTATATGAACCATATATTCATTATCCTTTTATCAGTTGGAGGACATCAAGGCTATTTTCATTTTCTTCTGTTGTGAATAAAGCAGCAAGGAACATGAACAAACATTGGTCTCTATCATAGGATACTGTGCTTTGGATATATGCCCTAGTGTGTCAGTCAGTGTTCTATTACTGTAAAGAAATACCATGAACATACTAGCTCATTTTAAAGAAAGCATTTACATGAGTTCTGCTTGGTAACACACAGGTAGACATGGTGCTGGAGCAGTAGCTGAAAGTTATGTATCTAGATCTGCAGGAAGCAGGAATAATGGCCCTGAGCTGGGCTTTTGAAACTTTAAAGCCCACCTACAACAAGACCACAGCTCCCAATTCCATCAAATAGTACTGCACCCTGGTGACCAAGTATTCAAAACTATGAGCCTAAAAGGGTCCTTATTATTCAAACCACCACAAATAGTATAGCTGGTTCATATGGTAGATCTATTTCTAGCAATATTTATAGAAATACTTGTCCTGATTTCCATAGTGACTGTACATGTGATTACATGTTTTCTTATTCCACATGCATGCCAAAACTTGTTGTCATTTATTCTAAAGATAATAGCCATTCTGACAGGGCTAAGATAGAATGTCAAGATTATTTTAATTTGCATTTTTTCTGATGACTAAGCATACTGAACATTTAATAGCATATTCATTATCTATTTCTTTCTCTTATTTTGAACATTCTGTTTAGCTGCCCAGAAAATTGGAGAGGGGGATACTTGAGACAGGGACTCTCTACATATCTCTGGCTTTCCTAGAACCTAGTACATAAACCAGGCTGTCCATAAGTTCACAGAGTTCTTCTTGCCTCTGAATATTGCGTGCTGGGGTTAAAGTTGTGCACTACCATGTATAGTCATATAACATTTTGAAATGTACAAATTTAAAATATTTAAATGGTTGAAAGGGTAGGTTTCCTTGTGCTTAATTTTTAACACCATCATATACTCTAGAAATTAATTCTCTTTTACATGTATACTTGAAGATTCTCTTCCATCCTGTGGGCTGACCATTCAATTGATTGTTTCTTTTGCTGTCCTATTCACTGTTCTACCGTTGTGAGGTGACATCTCAACCAGGATAACTTAGAAAGAAAGAATTTAATTGGGGCTGCATTACAGTTTCAGAAGGGAATACAGCATAGTCAGGGTGGAAACTTGGCAGCAGACAGGCAGGTATGAATGCAGGTAAGTATGGCATTAGACAATATGGAGGCAGAGGACATATTACATACACACACACACTCACACACAATATACATATATATTTATATATATATACACACACATATATATATACATATATATATACACACATATATATATACATACATACATACACACACACACACACACACACACAGACAATAGGAGAGATACAGAGAAATACAGTAAGACGTACAGAGACAGAGAAGGGAAGGGCATCAGCTTTTGAAACCTCAATGCCCACCTCCACTGACACATCTCTTCCTTCTAGGCCTTATCTCATAGTTCTTTCTAAAACAGTTCATTGAACTAAGTATCAAATATTTAAATTGGTTAGCCTTTGAGGGTTACTTTTATTTAAACCACTTCATTTAGAATACAGAAGCTTTCTAATTTCTCAAGGTGAATATTTATATTTCCTGGGATGTATTAGAGAAATACTATTGTGTTTCTTGTTTGTTTGTGATCATGATCATCCACAGATTAGTACATTATAACTGTAGCTAAATTTATGACAATAAAGAGAGAGCATAGGTACTTTTTCACCATGATATTGGGTCCATAGATTTTGACACACTATCCACATTAAAGGTACAATTTCTGGCTGGGAACTAATTATGAAGCCTAAGCCACATGATAATTGAAGAGTCCCATTCCCACCTGATACTGCTTATATTACAGGATTGTGAAACACGCATGAATACAGAAGGTTCTTATGAGAGGAAAAAGTAGACATGATGTTTTTATTCTTAAGAATACATTAATTTTATTCAATATCAACTTAATGAAGAGTCAGTCTACACATTATATAGCCTTAGCAAAACAGCAACTTAATTACAATAACAAAAAATATATAACCAAACTTCAAATGAAAACAAAGAAAATACTCAAAGCAAGCAAAACTCTAACCAAAAACCAAACACAATAATTAAGCTAAGCAGCATTTTCTTGCTGCAGATTTTCAGCACAAACCTACAGCCTGCTGCTAGCCTTGAAAAACAGTGTGAAATCAGTCAATGATGGTAATAATCTCTTCCAGGTGAATGCAGGCATGCCTCATTTGGGATGGAGGATTGCTGATGGACAAGTCCTTCCAAGCCAAGGCATGAGACATGTCTTTAGAGGTGATACTTCAATGTCTTTCAAATTCAGTTAACTGATCATGATGAAATCATTCTTGATGACCCAACAGGACCATCAATTATTGTCATTCTCGGGCTCCTCCTGGATACCCAGCAGTTTGTGACATCCTTCAGCACTTCTCTGAAGCCTTCGAAACATGCACTCTTGCTGCACCAGAGGCTAGACAAAATATAGACATTGTCACATATAAGAAAAGAAAAGGAAGAAAATGCAGCCCGTGTTTGCCATGGTTACAAGGAGTAAATGCAGTGGTGGTTCCTTTGCTTTTTATACTAAGAGCTCCTGGTGAAGAGTTATTTCTGAGGGAGATCTTGACCTGGTCTGGGCCCTGTTTGAGCTTCTGCTGGAGTATTTAAGACCTTAGAGAGGAAGAGACAAAGGTCTGGTGAGAACTTGCCATGTCAGCTATCAAACAAATACCAGCTTTAATCAGCAGGACCATCCAGTATGACCTTTCAGCTGAGGTCATTGCCTGTATCCCCAAAGGAGGACCAGACATCACCTGTACATGGATACTTTTCTCAGATGTAAACAACTGCTTGAAACTGAACTGTGAGGAAGACACTGTGCTGGAGCTAAAGTAAAATAACATTTCTTCAATATTCCAAATATATTGTAAAATAGCTGTGTAGCGATGTCTGAATCCATCATTATACAGAGACCTTCTAATGAACCTTGAACCTTGAACCTTGAACCTTCACATTGAAGTGAAGGCTCTTATTATTTCTGGAGGACAGAATCCTGTCTAGGGTCTACTTGTGAACTCATCCTTCTGTGAATTTCTAGAGAAACCATCTCACAGGAAATCCATGCACACAGAAGGTATAGTATAATCAGCAAAGTTATGCTTCATGGAAATCTTCACAAGGGTTAGCGTTAAACTCTAAAGGGGATATTTATGAGGCCAAAGATGATTCCCCTGCTGTGTTTATGGCTCCTTTAGGATTATTTGTGGGGAGATAGACGTGACAAAATATTCAGGTCATATCAGAGAGCTCAGAAGGGAAGAAGAAGATCAGGGGGCTAGTGAGATGGCTCAGTGGTTAAGAGCATGACTGCTCTTCCAAAGGTCCTGAGTTCAAATCCCAGCAACCACATGGTGGCTCACAACCTACATAATGAGATCTGACACCCTCTTCTGGTGTGCCTAAAGATAGCTACAGTGTACTTACATATAATAAAAAATAAATCTTTAAAAAAATAGAATTACCAAAACGTGTATGAATCACATATATTTCTTGGACAAAAGCTCTTTTAAGGTG
>JADRCD010144631.1:0-19554 GCA_019843815.1 Montemys delectorum
TCTGAAATACACATAGTCACTGTAACTTAAATTGAGAAAGCTATTTTGTGCTGATATTAGAATTGCCAAGCTAATTCTCAAATTGTGTAAATTATCTGAATTGATACCTATAATTTCCTGTCCATTTTACCATGAACGTTCTGCATGTCATGTACAATTATTCTGGTAAGTAAATTCAATGTTTTCAAAGATGACAAAAGACCAACTCAAAATTCAGATAAGCAAGCCAAAAGTTATGTTATGGGGATAAGCACAGTGAATACAGAATTAACTAAGAGTAGAATATACCCAAGATTGTCAGAAAAGAATAGATTTCCTGGAAGGAGATACTTTAAAATTGAAATTACTAGGATAAATTGGAGTTAAACAAATGAAGGGGATGAAACTTCAGGAATTCTAAGAAGAAAGAACATGTGGCACAGGGAAATAATTAGATGATAGCAAAGTAGCCCTGTGTTTCTGAATGATGCATGCTTCATGGATGTGTAGCCAAAGGGAAACAGAAATTATTCACAAAAATCAAAGTTATCACCCAAACTAAAAACAAACACCTTTCTTCCAGCAAGATAAAAAACTCTTCAAAGAAAACTGGCAAGGTGTGCAACAAGAAAATCAAGTTTCTCTGTCCATAAAATAGTATCTTTATTTATATCCTCAATTTTATATACTCTCAGTGTATTAACTGCTACACAAACATGACCTTTCAAAGAATCAACTTGACTAAAGCTTTCAAAAATCATTTTTTGTAACTATGTCCTCTTTGCATCATTGTGCTGAAAGTGAATGACCCATGGGAAGATATTAATATGAGCCATTATCGTTCTGTGGCTTCAGGAGAACTATATGCCCTTCCTAAAGCAATCCAAATATGAAAATGTTATAGTAACCAACTTATTAACTGTGACAGGAAAAGCAATTGTTTTAAGGTCATAAGTGTCTGTGTTCTGAATCAAGTCAAACACAGATAAATATATTTGAAATACAACTTGCATCTTCACTATAAGGAGATTATTGTTTTGTCTGTATTTTCTGAACAGTAGCATATTATTTTCACAATAAGAATATTACAATAACTATTAATTAGTTATTTAGATATGTTATTAGCATCCAGGAAGACTCACAATTGTCGCAAATTTATCTAGGATAGGTCACTTTAACTCACAGAATTATATTTGTAATATCAATTCCATGCATTCTATGCTCTATTTGAATACTATCACTTGTTCTTTTCCTAGCACAATATATCAGTAATTTTGTAGCCCCTACTGTCACTGAGAAAGCTTGGATGATTTTCTCACTCCTGTAAACAGAACTGCCAGGTGATCCAGGCAGTGGTGGCGCACACCTTAAATCCCAGCCCTTGGAGGAAGAGGCAGGCAGATTTCTTATTTCGAGGCCATCCTGGTCTCCAGAGTGAGTTCCAGGACAACCAGGGCTACAAGGAGAAACCTTGTCTCAGAAAAAAAAATTGTCAAGTGAGGCAGCTACTGACTAGCCTGCATAAGGACAGTCACTCTAGAGCATTGCTTGAATCCTGAGTTCTTGGAAAAGAGATCAGCTCTCAGAGGATACTATTTAACTACTTCTTGGCATGAGTCACCATTGGTAAGTATATTGGCAAGTACATTTGCTGCCCCTTCAAGGGATAGTAGTCCATTTTCCACATCTTGTTCAATTTCCTTAATGACTAAATGGTCAGACATGTGGAGCGAGGCCAGTGAGCCTAGACTTGACCCTCTAGCTTAGACCACAGCCAATTTCTGAGCCTCCACCTCCTGGTACTCCCTTCAGTGTCCTTCACTGAATATTGACTCCCTATCCCAGTGAGCACAGTACTAGAGATGCCAGTGAGAAGTTGAAAGATGATCACACAGTGCCTGGGCCATCTTCTGCTGACTCTTCTTTTGTACAGGTAATTCCCCCACATATTCAATGTTTCCTACACACTTCCCTTTCTAGCCAAGGAGATATGGAATTTTCCACTTCTCTCCTAGATGTTCAGGGATGGTCCCTATCCACCCAAGAGTTTCTGGAACTAACCAAGTGTTTCCAAGAGTCTTTGGGACATTCCACATCTACCTAGGATTGCAAAAGTCCTCCCACTTGTGCTGAAAGGAAAATCATACATGTCTGGTCTTCCAGAAGAAGATTCAAAGGTTTATACCCTACACTACAAGTCTCTAGTCTTCCCAATTCTCCTCCAAAGCATGCTGGACAAGACCCCTGTGGTCAACTATTCCTACAACAACCACTAAAGAAAGTTCAAAACCTTCTTTTACCAAAGATAAACTCAGTGATTTCTTATTTTTTTCAAATGTACCAAGTCCTACCTGCAATTCCCAGAAGAGTTCACCATATTTGATAGCTGCCAAAGCAGAGCAGAGAGTTAAGTGCTCTCACAAAGACAACCAAAGATGTTCTTCCTATCACCTAAAATAGCCTATGCAATCTGCTTCTAGTAAAGTGAGTTTGAGGCCAAGAACCTGCTGAACAAAGGCATTTCAGAACTTACCCACTAAACCAAGAAGGCTTTCAAAGTCCTCTGCCATGAAAAAATTGGCTCAGATAGTCTTTTATAGTCCAAAGGGAACTAATTGGAATCACAATTCCCCAAGGGAGCCCCATACTACTCATACCTACCCAAGCAGATAAAAATTTCCACATCTGCACCAGGAGCTAGGTAACTTTGACATATTTAGAAGGGACTTTAGAGAGTTCCACATATGGGCAAAATGTGGTAGAATCTCCTGTGTCCATCCAAGGGACCCCTGTAACTTCTAAACACAGACAAAGTGAACTAGCACTGTTACGATCTTTCTTAGTGGTTCTGAGACCGTCCCAATCTGTCAGTTCTATGTATGTGATAACTATTACTGCAGTGTGAGACATTGCAAATAATTCTGAGGATGAGATCATCAAACAGCAGAACACTTTTACAAACTGCTCAAGGGATTCCAAAGTGACTATAAGGTGACCACATAGTTCAAGAAAAGTGCTGTGGGGAGTGGGCCTCCCAGACCTCAGCAGCAGCATCCTCTAGAAATAGTGAGGAAGACATATCCTGAGGCCAAACTGGAGACATCTAGACCCAGAATATGGTCAAAGTAATCTTATGCCTAATTGATCAGGCATAATTTCAAAGGTGACTCCTTCTATAAACAAGGGACCCTAGTCCACTCTGGTTTGAGTTCCCATAGTGCAAGTTTAGAATTAGAGGTTCAAGGTCACATAGTGCATGTTTAGAATCAATGCATAGAACATGTGCCATCTGACTTCCTGTGGGTCAATAGAATTGTAATTAATGTCAACATTTCTGCCTAGATCTAGAAAGATGAACAACCTAGCAGTAACCTAGCCAGCAATAATCATCCAAAACCTTGGGGAAAAGGAATAAAGTTGCAGCTTCCTCTCTCCCAGAATGAACACAAACTGTAAAGACACAAAATTCTGAATAAGAATTAGATAAGCTGCAAGCTTCCTTCACTAAATAAGGTACCAGGTGTGGGACAATGGACAATTTTGACAGCCAGAGTCCAGTAGAGCCACCTTGGAACCCCGGAGACCTACTGAGCATTTGCTCAAAGGGACGGAAGTCGTTTGCTGAATTGCTCCTGAGACCATGGCTCAGCTTTCAGCCCAACCCCCTGACAATGACCCCCAGCAGGAGAGATGTGTAATACTAGTCAAGCCCTCTAACATGCAAATAAAGATTCTCAGCCTAAACCTATGAGAAATAACTGCTGCCAAAATATGAATGATCCCCCAAAACTATATATATGTATGGTATCCAGGAAAGTAAAGGGTGTGAAAGATCTACTCCATGGTCTGAGACTTTTGTTCTAGAGCTGTAACAGTTGGGAAGAGGTCTGCTCTCCGGAAACATGGCCTGAAGCTGCGCTGTACTCACAGGCTAGTCGGCCTGTCGGCCCAGCCCAACCCGACTCACGACAGGGCAGCGCAGAGAAATAGAGCATCTAGAAAGACAGGGCAGAGACGCCCCCCCCATCCGTGCTCACTTGATTCTATGCTTGATTTTATGCACAAGGGCTCCCCCACCAAGCCGGGCCAGAGATCACCATGGGAAGCCACAGGCAATAAGACCTGAATCTGGCGACCAACATGGGGCGCTCAACTCCAAAGGATTGTAAAGACATGCTCCTCTTGTGTATCTCTTATTACCACTACAGCTTTACAAATGATGGGTACCAATCCCCGAGGTCTTAAGTCCAATGCCTTATGGCAAATTGACATCACCCATATTCCCCAATTTGGCAGACAAAAATATGTTTTCGTCACCGTAGATATATACTCTCATTTTGTATGAGCTACCGCCCAAACAGGTGAAAACTCAAAAAGATTGATTCACCATATGCTCTCCACCTTTGCCATCATGGGAATTCCTCAACAGATGAAGACTGATAATGGTCCAGCCTTCACTAGCTCTCATTTCAAAACTTTCTGCACACATTGGGAAATTGCCCATCATACAGGAATTCCCCACAACCCCCAGGGCCAAGGAATAATAGAAAGAACACATCAAACCCTAAAAGCCCAACTCCTAAAACAAGAGGCAACCACCTATCCCCCTAATATACAATTAATGATGGCTCTGACTACCCTAAACATATTTAATATCTACAAAAATTCCAAACATCCTCCTATCTCCCTCCATTGGCATACACCAAAATTAGCTCCCCCTATTCTAGTATGATGGGGAGACCCTCCAGATGCAATTCGGAAAGGACCAGACCCCATCCTTACAACCAGGAGAGGCTTCGCTTGTGTTTTCCTACAGGACCAACCTAAGCCTATGTAGATTCCTGCCAGAAATCTCCAACACCATCCTGCCAACCAAGAAGATGGCCCGCCTCTCATTGACAGATTAAGGAGAGAAGAAGAGGAGGAGGAGGCGGCAGAGGACACCACACCCAGAAGGTCAACAAGATCTGCTGGAAAGACATCCATGACCTGGTGACTATTGCCCAGGCCATGTGCCCTCCACAGCCCCCCTCTCCTCTATTCTCTTGGCTGTTTTTGTCATTCTGCATGCTAATTCTGCTACTGCCCAGCCTCCTCTTCGCCTTCTGAACACCTACCACTGGAGATTCTATGCTAGGGAAACCTACAAAAGACACAACAAAATCATAGGGACCCAAGACTGTCCACTCAAAGGATGTTGTACCAAGATTGAGATCCCTTTACACCAAGATTCTATCTCTACTACCCCCCAGCCCCTTTTTCTGTTTTCCTTACCGAAACACAGGTGAAAGTCTCCAAGAAGTCTCCATATATGGAGGTTGCAAATACTGGAACTGCAGAATAGAATCCTCCAGTAGTTGTGGCAACATGTTCACTAACCTTAACACTCATTTTCAGCTCTCCATTGGTGATCCATGGGATGAACCTTGGTGAACTGGAGTCATAGGTAAACTTTACCCCAATGGATATGCCAAATACCCAGTTGCTGACCTGCACATCTCCCGTGATCTTGTTCCTGCTTCCAAATCGGCCTTTACCCATGCTAATATTATCCAACAGGAAAATAAGTCTCAGAAGGAGCTACAGGCCATCCTCTCCTGGTTACAATACATCCAATATGCATCTGACCTCCTTCCCCTAACAACTCATCCCAACTCCTCTCAATGCTTTTTCTGTGCTTCTCTATCCTGATCATTGTTAGCAGCTGTCCCCAGTAACATTTCCTTTTATGACCTCCATGGAACCCTCCCCACAAGGAAAGCACAGGACATTCCTCTCTTTAACCTACCCCACCCTCTTTGCTTTGCAGGGCCCTCTTCAAAACCTCATCTTACTTGTGTCCATGACATCACCATCACCAAAGTAGTATGTGTTAACCCTCCTGCCCTCCTTTGGTGCAAAGACACCCATTTTCAAGTCTCTTGCACCCCCATGATAATTGTCCCCCAGGTTTATCTCTATGAATCTGAAGAACTCGCCTTACAGATGGGAGAAAGCTGAAAGAAGAGAGAGATCTTCAACCCTGTGCTCATTGGAGTAGCCCTTGCTGTCTCACTGGGTGCAACAGGAACTGCTGCAGCAGCCCTTGTCCAAGCACAACATCTGGCCAGCAACTTCCAAGATAAGCTTGACCAGGCGATGGCCTCCACTACAGTCAGCCTCAAGTCTCTTCAACACCAGATAACCTCCTTAGCAGGAGTCGCTCTCCAAAACTGGAGAGCCCTGGACTTACTGACTGCTGAATAGGGAGGGACTTGCATTTTGCTGGGAGAGGAATGTTGCTTTTATGTCAATGAATCTGGGCTGGTAGAACAAAATATACAAACACTTAAAGAACTCAGAGGGACCCTCCGAGCACACTATAATCCCAATATCCCTACTCCTTGGGACTCTAACCCCTTGGTAGCTTGGATTCTTCCCCTCCTTGGCCCCATATTAGCAATTGTAGCCTCGCTTCTCTTGGCACCCTGTCTCATTCTGTTTCTAAAGCAGCAGATGAATAACATTGCAAAAATCACTATCAATCAGGTCCTGGTTCACTATCAAACCACTCCTGACACAGTAGACAGTTATACTGATGACACCTCTCCCTTATAAAAAAAGGGGGGGAGGAGTTGTGGGGCAATGGGCAATTTTGACAGCCAGAGTCCAGTAGAGCCACCTTGGAACCCTGGAGACCTACTGAGCATTTGCTCCAAGGGAAGTAAGGCGTTTGGTGAATTGTTCCTGAGACCATGGCACAGATTTCAGCCCAACCCCCTGACAATGACCCCGAGCAGGAGAGATGTATAATATTAGTCAAACCCTCTAACATGCAAATAAAGATTCTCAGCCTAAACCAATGAGAAATAACTGCTACCAAAATATGAATGATCCCCCAAAAGTATATATATGTATGGTATCCAGGAAAGTAAAGGATATGAAAGATCTACTCCGTGGTCTGAGCCTTTTGTTCTAGAGCTGTAACAGTTGGGAAGAGGTCTGCTCTCCCAAAACATGGCCTGAAGCTGCGCAGCACTCACAGGCTAGTCGGCCTGTCGGCCCAGCCCAACCCGACTCATGACAGGGCAGTGCAGAGAAACAGAGCATCTTGAAAGACAGGGCAGAGATGCCCCCCCATCCGTGCTTGCTCGATTCTATGCACAAGGGCTCCCCCACCATGCTGGGCCAGAGATCTCTGTGGGGAGCCACAGGCAATAAGACCCGCAACCAGGGACCTTTACCTTTGACAGAAGTGTATAAGGCACCTCCACTATGTCTGAGGAAGATTGTCTCTTTGTCTTTCAATAAGACCTCAGAGTTTTCATCTCTTTCATGTGGCTCACTTTTCCCAGTGTTCACTTACTCCTCACTACATTGAACAGAATGGCAGAACTCTCCTAGAACTAACATTGACCTAGAACCAATTTGCCAAATGGGGCCTTAAACACATTTATGCCTTACAGGGTCCTTATATATTCCTATTCCTACCACATGACTTTGAGTCTTTACTTAAATGGCTTTCAGATCAAGGGAACTTTATACCCTTTATTCTACATAAAAGAGCATATAACATTCCTTGTTTCCCCAGTAGGATTGTAGGTTTATTGTCTATTTCAGTTCACCAAATGGATTTTAGACCATCAACTTCTGTCAAAGGATCACTATGAAATCAAAATCTATTGAAAGGACTCTCAGAATTATATCCTGTGTCATAGGGGTGTTTTAGATGTTCACCCTCCACACTAATGTATAGAGAGCCGCGCTGAGCAGTAATAGCCAGCAGATGGCGCTGACATCCGCTGCTCTCCCAAGTTTACAGGTAAATTGTGCATGTGCCTAGGGCCAGAGCGCGCCAAGTCATGACCCATCTCGGGGGGCGTATTGAGCTCCTGAGTAAACAACCAATCAGAATGAACACACCGCTCCAGAGCATATATAAGCAGTGCCTTTTCGGGGGTTGCCCCCTCTTTGAAGATGTAATAAACAATTGCTGCAGAAGGATCCTGTCTGTGTCTGTGTGTTCCTGCCAGTGGGAAACCTGCGCGGACGACAGTTGGTGCTGAAACCCGGGAATTTACCATCACTGGCCCTAAGGAGTAAGGATTCAGAACTGCAGAAGATAAGCTCTGAGAGGCATGTTTGGTCTTGATATTCTTCACCTTTCTTTTGGTCTGGATCTATCTCACTTTTCTCCTTGTTTAGGAGCTTCCATTCTTGTTTTGTTAGTGCTTTCTCTTTTCCTTTTGATTTCGTTTTACGTACAAGACATGCCAGAAACAGAGGGAGATAGGAAACTAGAAACTCAGAGAGAAAAGAGCATGTTAAATATGAAGACAGGCCCTTCCAAGAACGCTCAGTTCTCGGGAGCGAGAGGTGAGGGAAAGGACACCCTGGGAGAGAAGTGGGGGGAGGGAGCCCTGGGAGAGAAGTAGGGGGAGGAAATAGCCTCAGGAAAGAGAAATATTTATCCAATGGAGGAACTGGAGGTTTTGGGGCTTGATAGTTCTGAGTTGGAAGAACTGGGTCCTGTTGAGGAAGCAGCTTGCTGGAAGAAGCTGCGGCCACTGCAAAATCGAAAGTGAAAGGAAGTGAGGAATGGGAACTTTGAGGCTTCCTGGCCGGCGGCGAATTTCCAGGTAGCAGTTCTGGCCATAGTCCCCCATGTTCCTACGCCCTACGTGGACGGGTTCTGTTTGGATGAAAAGGGGAACGAGCTTAGCCCCTCTGAGAAAGAGGACTTAGAAGGACAGGCAACAACGCTGAGAAAGATGGCAGTGGTGGGGAACGTGGTGCCTTGCGAAGCCCAGTCTGGCGGGGCCTGGGGCAGCAGGTCTCCTCAGTCTGGGCCAAGATTGCGGCCGGGCCTAGCGGCTGGGCCAGCACTCATAGCGAACGGCGACAAACTGGTGGCCGCTGTGTGACCCTACTCACAGGCAGCATTAGAACAGAAACGTGAGGCTTCCCGGCCCGTGGCGAACTCACAAGCAGCATTGGAACAGATAGGGGAGGAGCATTCGGTAGAGTCAAAAGTTTTCATGAGCTTTGGATTTTAAGGTTATAAAGTCCTTGGCTGAGTACATACTTACAGATCACAGCCTCTTTCACTTTAATATGCTAATAAACAGGCAGATGCTAATCATGCAGCTGGGAATCAAGCTTGGGATAGAGATATGCCTTTGGGGCAAAGTTGCTTTGCTGTTGATTAGCAAACAGACTTTCAGATTTATCAACAGACTGGTTACCCATTGCTAGTCTTTGAGCAGGTGAATCAGATTACTATAAAGGCATGGAAGCAGCTGCCGTGATGCAGCTGAGTCAGAACAAATAAATACCCTTTGGTAGCTAGCACAAATAGGCTGTGAGTGGAAATATCCTGGCTTGTGAGTGACTTCCATTCAATATCAAAGTATTACTCAAGCTGCTAATCTCTCTCGATAGTTGTTTCAATATCTTACAGGTTTAGAAGATCTCATGAATGGGCTGAGATTGGCTATCGTGACTGTCAGTTTGACGCTAGTGGATCCGTCCCTGGCTCAAGGATTTACTAAATTTACCTTCTGGATTTCTTCAGCCTTTTCTTTCCTTAAGGAATGGGTGGGAATTGGCCTGTTTAATGTTGCCTTGTGTGCTGGCTTAGTGTTTCTTCTCTGGATGGTTTGCAAGCTCAGAGCCTAACAAAAATCGTGACAAGGTGGTATCTGCCCAAGCATTTGCTGCACTAGAGCAAGGAGCCTCTCCCGATATTTGGCTCAGCATGCTATGGTCAGCGAGACTTAGCTCTTGCACCCCGTGGGGTCTTATCCCATTGCACACAGGAGAGTGAGTCAAACTGCCATATGTCCTCGAGGCCTGCTGCCTTTGACCCCTACGATGGGAGTAGGCTGATGCTATAAACCAGGAGCACACCAATGAGTAGTGATCTAAAGGATCCCACCAATCTCTTGGTGCTGGTAATGGATAGCACATCGGCTAGCCTAAGACATGGGGCATTGGCCAGTGCCTAACATTTAAAACAAAAAGGGAGAGGTGAAGAGAGCCACAGTGAGCAGTGATAGCCAGCAGATGGCGTTGACATCCGCTGCTCTCCCAAGTTTACAGGTAAATTGCGCATGTGCCTAGGGCCAGAGTGCACCAAGTCACGACCCATCTTGGGGGACGTATTGAGCTCCTGAGTAAACAACTAATCAGAATGAACACGCCGTTCCAGGGCATATATAAGCAGTGCCTTTTCGGGGGTCGCCCCCTCTTTGAAGATGTAATAAACAATTGCTGCAGAAGGATCCTGTCTGTGTCCATGTGTTCCTGCCGGCGGGAAACCTGCGCGGATGACACTAATGGACTTCAGATGGACCTGTGCAACTAAAGAACCACCAGATGATCTCTTCTGCCTGTGCCACAGATACAACCCTTTTAACTAACTTTTCTTTAAATCTAACTCCTCTGTCCAAGATATCTATACAACACATTTGCAAAGAGTGGTACCTCAAAATTCTTTACATTTAGATCATGAGACAGAAAATAGAAAGCTGAAATTGACTCTGATACCCAGTGGATTAAAGTTGGTCATCAAAATGCACCATTCCTATCTTTTATTGACTGATGTGTACAGCTCAATAAAACCTTGAGGAAACATCAATGTTTGCATAACAATGTTGGAAGATTGTTGTGAGCATTGCCTGGACTCTCAAAAATTTCACACAAGGTATGCATATGGGGAAAATAATTGGAAGCTATTATGGCAGACAATGAACATTTCTCCAGTATTCAATGTATGCTAGAACCTTCCCCTGCTGAACATGTGTGAACTGGATAATTTATTTTCTTCAAAAGCCAAAGTATGTGAAAGTTCAGTGTCCTGTCATAACGTAAATCAATTACACATAGAAGTTACTAACTGCCTTTGAAACATGGTAAGAAACACTGTTGGTTTCTACTACGAAGTGCACCGTTATCACTTAATATGTTTAAACTACAAATGAACACTAAAAGGAATAGTTTCCTGACTCGTTTCTCAGAAAGAACATACACACATTTACTTTCCAATGTGTCTTGTGTAGCGTTTATGTTAGAGTATTTTATTTTCTGCCATAACACTTTGCATAGTGTTGTGTGAAATGTGAATGTGAATTTATGTATCGGGTAATAAAGTAAATCCCTTACTCATAGAAGTTACAAACTGCCTTTACAAATGGGGAGAAACACTCTTGATTTCCTCTACAAAACATACCTCTATCACCTAATGTCTTTAAACGAAAAATTCAATGGAACACTAAAAGGAAATCTTTCCTGATTAGTTTCTTAGGAAGAACAGAGACAAATTCAATTTCCAATGTGTTTTGTTTAGCATCTATGTTAAAGTAGTTCTCTTTCTGCTATAATGCATTGCACACAGTCAGGGAAATGTGAATGCCAAAGTATGTGAAAGTAAGTTCAAATAGTGTCCTGTCATAAAGTAAATCAATTATGCATAGTTACAAACTGCCTTTGAAACATGGTGAGAAACACTGTTGGTTTCTTCTACCAAATGCACCGTTATCATGTAATGTGTTCAAACTACAAGTACAATTGGACACTAAAAGGAAGACTTTCCTGACTCATTTCTAAGAAAGAACACACAAGCATTCACCTGACAATGTGTCTTGTGTAGCGTCTATGTTAAAGTAGTTTATTTTCTGCCATAACACTTTGCTCAGTGTGGTGTGAATTGTGCATGTGACTGTACGTAAAAATAAGTTCACACAGTGTCTGGTCATAATGTAAATCCATTACACATAGAAGTGACAAACTACCTTTAAAACATGGTAAGATACATGGTAAGTTTCCTCTACAAAACACACCTCGATTGCCTAATGTCTTTAAACTAAAAGTCCAATTGATCACTGCAAGGAAAACTTTCCTGATTAGTTCCTCAGGAAGAACAGAAACACATTATTTTTCCAAGGTATTATGTGTGGCACCTATGTTAATGTAATTTTCTTTCTGCCTACATGTTACACAGCGTTATGTGCAATGTGAAAGCAAGAGTGCTTGAAAGTAACTTCAAACAGTATCTTATCATAAACTAAATCAACAATGCGTAGAAGTTACTTAGTGCCTTTAAAACCTGGTGAGAAACACACTTAGTTTCCTCTACAGAAGGTATCTTTATCACCTAATGTGTTTAAACTAAAATTCCAATTGAACACAAAAAGGAACACTTTCCTGATTAGTTCTCAGGAAGACAACAGAAGCCTTTACTTTCCAATGTGTCTTGTGTATCGTCTATGTTAAAGTAATTTTCTTTCTGCTATAACACATTGCACACAGTTAGGGAAATGTGAATGTGAAAGTACATCAAAATAAGTTCAGTGTCCTTTTATAAAGTAAATCAATTACACATAGATGTTACTAAAAGTCTTTAAAATTTGGTGAGAAACACTGTTGGTTTCTACTACCAAATGCACCTTTATCACCTAATGTGTTTAAATTAAAAATACAATTGAACACTAAAAGGAACTCTTTCCTAACTAGTTTTTCAGAAAGAAAACACGAGCATTCACGTTCCAATATGTTTTGTGTAGAGTGTATGTTAATGTAGTTTTCTTTCTACTATAACACATTGCACAAGAGTGTATGAAATGTGAATGTGAATGTATAAGAAAGTAAGGTCATACAGTGGCCAGGCATACAGTAAATCGGATACGCAGAAAAGTTTCTCACTACGGCCTTCATAACATTTTGAGAAACACTTTTGTTTTAGTATAAAACCCACACCTTTATTGCCTATTGTGTTTAAATTTAAAGGACATGACAACATTTAAAGAAGCGATTTCCTGATTAGTTTCTTGGAGATGGACACAGATGGGTTCCATTTGCCATGTGTTTTGTATAGTTTCTGTGTTAAATTAGTTTTCATTAACTCCTTAACTACTTTAATTAAAAATGAACACTTTCCTCATTAGATTTTTTCACAGAAGAAAACACACTCTGCACTGTTTTTGTAGAGTCTATGTTAAAATAATTTTCTTTCAGCTAAAATGCATTGCACACAGTTGTGAGAAATATGAATGAGAATGTACAAGAAAGTGAAGTCATACACTGGCAAGGCATACAGTAAATCAAATACACAGAGAAGTTACTTTTTAGTGCCTTCATAACATTGTAAAAAACCCTCTTGTTTCAGTCTAAAAAATACACCTTTACCGCCTAATGTGTTTAAACTTAAAGTACACAACAACACTAAAAGAAACACTTTCCTGACGAGTTTCTGTGTTTTGTGTAGCATCTTTGTGAAAGTAGTTTTCTCTCTGTTAATGTGAATGTGAATGTACTTGAAAGTAAGAATAAACAGTGCTCAGGCATACAGCAAATCAAATCGCAAAGAAGTTACTTACTAGTACATTCATAACATAGTGAAAAACACTCTTGTTTTAGTCTACAAAAATGAAACTTTATTGCCTAACATGTTTAAACTAAAAGTACATTTTAATCCTAAAAGGATGATTTTCCTAATTAGTTTCTCAGAGAACATAAATTCAGTCTCTCTGCACAGTGTTTTGTGTAGGTTCTTTGTTAAAGTTGTAGTCTTTCTGCTAAACAACATGACACAATGTTGTATGAAATGTGAATGAGAAGGTATATGAAAGTAAAGTTATACAGTGTCCAGGCATACAGAAAATCAAATATGCAGACAAGTTACTTACCAGTGCCTTGAGAACATTGTGATAAACACCCTATATTTAGTTTAAAAAATACACCTTTATCTCCTAATGTGTTTAAACTAAATCAACAATTGAACAGTATAAGAAAAATTTTCCTGAATAGTTTTTCAGGTAAGAAAACAAACACATTCACCCTGCATTGTATTTTGTATAGGGTCTAAGTTACATTCGTTTACTTACTGCTAAAACACATTGCATACTGTTCTATGAAATGTGAATGGACGTGAAATTATGGTCATAAAGTGTCCGATCATAGAGTAAATCAAACATGCAGACAAGTTACGTACAAATGCCTTCATAACACTGTGAAAACACACTTGTTTAGTTTCTAAAAGCACACCTCATCCCTACAAGTATTTAAACTAAATGTACAGTTAAGCACTAAAAGGAACACTTTCGTGATAAGCTTTTCTGAGAAGAACACCCGCATTTATTCTGCACTGTGTTTTATGTAGCATCTATATTAAAGTAACTCTATTTCTGCTGCAACACATTGCACACAGTCAGGGAAATGTGAATGCCAAAGCATGTGAAAGTAACTTCAAACAGTGTCCTGTTATAAAGTAAATCAATTATGCATAGTTACTAACTGCCTTTGAAACATGGCGAGAAACACTGTTGATTTCTTCTACCAAACACACCGTTATCACGTAATGTGTTTAAACAACAAGTGTAATTGGACACAAAAAGATAGACTTTCCTGACTCATTTCTAAGAAAGAACACACAAGCATTCACCTGCCAATGTGTCTTGTGTAGCGTCCATGTTAAAGTAGTTTATTTTTCTGCCATAAGACTTTGCTCAGTGTGGTGTAAATTGTGAATGTGACTATACATGAAAATAAGTTCAAACAGTGTTCAGTCATAAAGTAAATCTATTTCACATAGAAGTGACAAACTGTCTTTAAGATATGGTGAGAAACACCCTTGGTTTCCTCTATAAAATACACCTCGTAATGTCTTTAAACTAAAAGTCCAATTGATCATTGCAAGGAAAACTTTCCTGATTAGTTCCTCAGGAAGAACAGAGACACATTGAGTTTCCTATGTGTTTTGTGTAGGGTCTATGTTAAAGTAGTTTTCTTTCTGCTATCACACATTACACAGTGTTGTTGTGTGAAATGTGAAATTAAGAGTGCTTGAAAGTAACCTCAAAGAGTATCCGGTCATAAAGAAAATCAATAACGCATAGAATTTACTTACTGCCTTTAAAACCTGGTGAAAAACACTCTTGGTTTCCTATGCAAAACGTCCTTTTTTCACCAAATATGTTTAAACAAAAATTCCAGTTGGACACTAAAGGGAACACTTTCCTGATTAGTCTCTCAGGAAGAAAACAGAAGACTTTACTTTCCAATGTGTCTTGTCTAGCATTTATATCAAAGTAGTTTTCTTCTAGTATAATGAATTGCACAGAGTTACTGAAATGTGAATGTGAAAGTACATCAAAGTAAGTTCAAACTGTGCTTTTATAAAAATAAATAAATTACACAGCCTTTAAAACATGGTGAGATACACTGTTGGTTTCTTCTACCAAATGCACCTTTATCACCCAATGAGTTTAAACTAAAAGTACTATTAAACAATAAAAAGAACACTTTCCTGACTAGTTTCTCAGAAATAAAACACAAGCATTCACGTTCCAATATGTTTTGTGTAGCATCTATGTTAAAGTAGTTTTCTTTCAGCTAAAATACATTGCACACTGTTGTGGGAAATATGAATGCAGATGTACGAGAAAGTGAAGTCATACAGTGGCAAGGCATACAGTAAATCAGATATACTGAAAATTACTTTCTAGTGTCTTCATAACGTTGTAAAAACACTCTTGTTTCTGTCTAAAAAACATACCTTCATCACCTAACGTGTTTAAACTAAAAGTACAACTGAACACTAAAAGGAACACTTTCCTGACTAGTTTCAAAGAAATAAAACACAAGCATTCACCTTCCAATATGTTTTGTGTAGCATCCATGTTAAAGTAGTTTTCTTTCAGCTAAAATGCATTGCACACTGTTGTATGAAGTACGAGAAAGAGTAGTCATACAGTTGCAAGGCATACAGTAAATCAGATACACAGAAAAATTACTTTCTAGTGCTTTCATAAAGTTGTAAAAAATACCCTTTTTTTAGTCTAAAAACGCACCTTTATCTTGCTTTCACATTTCACACAACATTGTGTAATGTGTTATAGCTGAAAGATAACTACTTTAACATAGACACTACACAAAATACCTTGGAAACTGAAGGCATCTCTGTTCTTCCTGAGAAACTAATAAGGAAAATTTTCCTTTTAGTTTTCAATTGGACTTTTAGTTTAAACACATTAGGTGATAAAGATACCTTCTGTAGAGGAAACTAAGTGTGTTTCTCACCAGGTTTTAAAGGCAATTTGTAACTTCTATGTGCAATGGATTTCCTTTAAAACTGGACACTGATTGGACTTACTTTCACATATATTCACATTCACATTTCGCACGACACTGTGGCAGAAAATAAACTACTATAACATAGATGCTACACAAGACACATTGGAAAGTGAATGCATGTGTGTTATTTCTGAAAAACGAGTCAGGAAAGTGTTCCTTTTAATTTTCAATTGTACTTGTAGTTTAAACACTTTAGGTGATAAAGGTGCATTTGGTAGAAGAAACTAACAATGTTTCTCGCCATGTCTCAAAGCAGTAGCTTCTAAGCAAAATTGATTTACATTGTGACAGGATATTGTTTGAACTAACTTTAACATACTTTGGCATTCACATTTCTATGACTGTGTGCAAAGCTTTGTACTGAAAAGAGAACTACTTTAACATAGACCCTACACAAAACACAGTGCAGGGTGAATGCGGGTGTTCTTCTCCAAAAAGCTAATCAGGAAAGTGTTCCTTTTAGTGCTTAAGTGTACATTTAGTTTAAACACATTAGGTGATAAATGCATTTTGTAGAAGAAACCAAGAGTGTTTCTCACCAGACTTTAAAGGCAGTAAGTGACTTCTATGCATTATTGATTTTCTTCATGACCAGATACAGTTTGAGGTTACTTTCAAGCCCTCTTGCTTTCACATTTCACAAAACACTGTGTAATGTGTTACAACAGAGAGAAAACTACTTTAACATAGATGCTACTTAAAACACATTGGAAACTGATGCATCTGTTCTTCCTGAGAAATACATCAGGAAAGTTTTGCTTTTCGTGTTCAATTGAACTTTTAGTTTAAAGACATTAAGATGATAGAGGTGTGTTTTTTTTAGAGGAAAACAAGAGTGCTTCTCACCGCGTTTTAAAGGCAGTTTGTATGTTCTATGCATAATAGATTTCCTTTATGACTGGACACTGATTGAACTTACTTTCAAGTACATTCACATTCACATTTCACATGACACTTTGCAAAGTGTTATGGCAGAAAACAAAACTACTATAACATAGACACTACACAGGGCACATTGGAAAGTGAGTGTTTGTGTGTTCTTTTTGGGAAATGAATCAGGAAAGTGTTCCTTTTAGTGTTTAATTGTACTTGTAGATTAAACACATTGGGGGATATCAGTGCATTTGGTAGAAGAAATCAACAGTGTTTCTCACCATATTTCAAAGTCAATTATTAAATTCTATGCGTAATAGATTTACTTTATGACACAACATTTTTTGAACTCACTTTCACATACTTTGGCATTCACATTTCTCTAACTGTTTGCAATGCCTTATAGCAGAAAGAGAACTACTTAACATAGATGCTACACAAAACACAGGGCAGGATCAATGCTGGTGTTCTTCTCAGAAAAGCAAATCAGAAAAGTGTTCCTTTTAGTGCTTAACTGTACATTTAGTTTAAACACATTAGGTGATAAGGGTGCATTTTCTAGAGGAAATCAAGAGTCTTTGTCACCAGGTATTAAAGACAGTAAGTAACTTCTATGTGTTATTTATTTTCTTTATGACCGGATACTGTTTGAAGTTACTTTCAAGCACTCTTGCTTACACATTTCACATAACACTGTGTATTGTGTTATAGCAGAAAGAAAACTACTTTAACATAGACACGACACAAAACACATTTGAAACTGAATGTGTCTCTGTTCTTCCTGAGAAACTAATCAGGAAAGTTTTCCTTTTTGTGTTCAATTGGAAAAAGACCTGAAACCTTTTCTGGATGGACTGAGGCTTTCCTCATAAGACAAAAAACCAGCTTAAGTAGTGGTCAAGAAGATACTAGAAGAAATTTTACAATGGTTGATCTACCTAAGGTAATTGAGTTAGACAATGGACCCCTTTTTTACCCAGGTAAGTCAGAAATTGACCAAGATCCTTGGGGTAAAATAAAATTTACATTGTGCCTATAGACCCTATGGGCTCAGGGCAGATAGAGAAAATAAATAAAAGCATAAAAGAAACCTTAACCAAATTGTCGACAGAGACTGGTATAACACACTGGACCAGTCCTTCTTCCCTCTGCCCTTTTTTGAGATAGAAATACTCTGGGGGTCTCACAGGAACTGGAGCTACAGCGTTAGTACAACAACCTCTCTATTATAATAGACTTAGAGAAGCTATAGATGCTGATTTGAGATTGTTAGAAGCTGCTATTGCTAAATTGAGAGATTCACTGATCTCCCTATCTGAAGTTGTGTTACAAAATAGAAGAGACCTAGACCTGTTGTTCCTAAAAGAAGGGGGATTATGTGTGACTTTGAGAAAAAAAATGCTACTTCTACGTCTACCACTCTGGTGTAGTTACAGATAATTTAAACAAGTTTAAAAAAAGCTTAGACACTTGGCAGAGAGAGAAATCCATCAAGGTTGGTTCAAATCATGGTTTACAAAGTCACCTTGATTCACTCCCCTAATATCTACCTTGATGATCTTTTAATAATCCTGTTCCTTTTGCTGACCTTCAGAACTTGCAACCTAATCAGGCCGATAGAGTTTATTAGAGAAAAAATCAGTATGGTCCAAGTGCTTATACTCCATCAACAGTATCAAACCTAAAACGATCAGAGTCAGACGTTTTAAGATTAGAAGTAGTTCCAGTAGAAGAAGAGGGAATGTAAAATGAAGTTTTCAACTTGTGCTGTGGGAACCTGACTGTTGACTGAATCCAGTGGGAGGCCAGTTCCCAGAACCCAGGAGCAAGATGACCTGAACGACTTCCTGGGAAAAAGTTATCAAACAACTGCCACATGGCTGACCTGCCCCTGAGCCCTAGAGTGAGCCCGCACCAATCAGGTTTAACCCCATACCCCACTATGGGGCAGTGGGTAGTTCTGACAACCAGAATCCAGTAGAGTGGCCACCTTGGAATACCAGAGACCCACTGAGCAAAGTAATTTGTTAACAGGAGATGGTAGGAGTTTGGTGATAAGCTCCAGAGACCAATGGCTCAGATTTCAGCCCAAACCCCTCACAGCTGCTCCTGCAGGAGATGTGTGCTCTATCAGTCAGACACTGCCTCAAACTCCCAGCATTCTAGCTGGACCTTTCACACAGTCATCTGACCACAAGCCAGGCATGCTACACCCCATACAATAAAAGGGGTAGTTTGCCCCCTCCTCACTCTCTTATTTCTCTCCTCTCTCACTCTTACTTCCTCTCACTCTCTTGTTCTCTTACTCCTACTCTCTCTCCTCTCTGCTCTTTGTTCTCTTCTCTTGCTTTCTTCCTCTCCTATCTTTCTCTCTCCTTCCTCTCCTTTCCATCTCTTTACTTAAGTAGCATATTTCTCCTTCCTACAATAAAAGAACTCATTCATATATTGCCTATTTTTTAATTAAGGCACTGTGCAGCAAACATGTCAGATCTCGGTGTGAGAGAGAGACCTGGGCCTCAGCAGCCGGCCCTCTGCCACCCAGGAGAGAGAGAGAGAGAGAGAGAGAGAGAGAGAGAGAGAGAGAGAGAG
>JADRCD010144633.1:3877-14295 GCA_019843815.1 Montemys delectorum
CTTTCTTTCTTTCTTTCTTTCTCTCTTTCTTTTTTGCTTCTCTTTTCAGAAGAATGAAAAAAAACTTAGCCAATTAGCAGTGACTGAGAAATTCATATCCCAAATGGATACTGGAATTGTCCAATTATAGAAAAATCATACAAAGTTGCATTGAATCCAGCAATCAATATTGGTGACTTAAATACAACAGTACCAGTCAGAATGTGACTATTTCAACACTGGTGGCCTACAAGTAAATTTGGGAGACTATATTGACAAAAAAGCTATATATTTGTTTTCATGTGTATCATGAAAAACAAATAATTATATCAAAAAGTATTTAACAGATTTTACCTTCCTATAATGAGTAAAAAGTATTCCTGGCCATTCATTTATTTGGAATGGCCGTTTCTTTTATTTTGCCTTTTCCTCCCTCAAGTCCTTTCCTAATACCACTACTAAATTACTTGCTTGTTTGTTTGTTTGTTTGTTTCTTTCTTTATTTCTTTCTTTCTTTCTTTCTTTCTTTATTTTGTTTATTTTTTTCAAGACAGGGTTTCTCTGTATAGCCTTGGCTGTCCTGAAACTCACTCTGCAGACCAGGCTGGCCTCAAACTCAGAAATCCACCTGCCTCTGCCTCCCAAATGCTGGGATTAAAGGCATGCACCACCACTGCCTGGCTTTTGTTTTTTATTCTTATTTCCATATTGTTTGTACACACACATACACACATAATGTCAAACACCACAGTATATTATACTTTGTAATATTTGTAAATACTTCTATCTCTACCAAATCAAGAACTATTAAGTTCTTAAGGATCAGAGTCATGTGTTCATATTCTTAGTGCTTAATAAAGCTGTTAGACTTTGATAACTGTTAAGTGAATATTTGTGGAAAGAAATAGACATGAATTATAACAGTGGTCAGGATAATTATATTCTACCAGCATTGAACTTCTATTTCTCAATTAGAGGTAAGATAGCACTATATCCCAGGGAGAACTGAAAATTTAAAACTGCCAGACAGTAAGCCAAACATAATTAATTCACTATCAAATTAATTACATTAGCAAAATTTTTAGACTGAATTTTCTTATAACAATAGATTTACGAAGCAGTATCCAATAGCACAGCTTCCAAACAAATAAGAAACGTTAAAAGAACTAAAATGTGGTAGGAAGAATTGAGGTTCTGGTCAAACTGATTTTAGTTAGAATTCTATTTTCTTCTATTGCTAACAACTATTTGTAAATTGAGAATCAGAGATAATTCATATAAATTATAACCGTAATTAACACATAATAGCCCCTTATAAATTGAAATTATTGTTATCATTATATTTTAATATGAATAAGGTTGGGAAGTACATTTCTAATACTCTTCTAGGAGTGACTCTATGATATGTGACCTAAGAAGTAGAATTTTCTGTTCTCCTGTTCTTATTCACATTCCAATCTTCACGATAGCACTGATTATTAACTGCACAACATTCACCAAGAACCAGTCTAAAGTACAACTGAGCACTCTCTCTCTCCCTCTCCCTCCCCTCCCTCTCCTTTTCCCTCTCCCTCTTTGTCTCCCTCTTCCTCTCCCTCCCCCTTTCTTTTAAGTTCCTGGTATAGATCTTCCTAATACAAGGAAATACATCATTTTCTAATTCGCACTTTCTTGTAGGCAAGCAGATAATTGTTTATAATTAAAAAGCTTTTTCATCCAATTTCTACAGGGTTAGAGTAAATCACAATGCTGTCAAGCCAGGAAAGTACTTAATTAAGCACACGAGGTGACAATGAGTCAGTGTACTTCATTGGGAAAAATATATAGACCAAAGTTGAAGTAGGAGACCCAGTTTCAAGTCTTAACTTTGCAAATAACACAAGTAGAAATCTCAAGTGAGTTCATCATTATGGACATCAGCTTCCTACATGTGGATGATAAATTCTAAGCTGAGACACTAGTTCACATTTTAGAAAAAATAAAACTATATTCTATATATTAACCCAAACAGGTGTCCAGATAAATGAATAAACATTTCCCTATAAAAAGTGGAACTAGCCAGGCTATGTGGATGCACATCTGTAATTCTAGAACTTGGGGCTGGGGAAGGAGGACCATGAGTTACAGGCCAGCATGTGACATTCAGAGATAGCTTGTCTCAAAAAACCCAAAAAACAAAAAACAAACAAACAAAAACCCAGAACAATAAAATACCACTCCCTGCACTCCTAAACAAGTGAGATTCCCAAGGGACCACATGATCTTACTCATATGTGGAAGTAAACAAAGTTGATCTCTGTTGTGGTTAGAAAGAGAATGGCCTTATAGGCTCATATATTTGAATGCTTGGTCCCCAGTTCGTGAAATAGTTTAGGAAGGATTGGGAGGTGTGGTCTTGTTAGAGGAGGTGTGTCATTGAGGGTTATCTTAATGGTTTCAAAAGCCCACATCATTCACAGTTAGCATGCTTTACCCTACCACCACTACCCCTGTCTCATGCTTATGGATCAAGGCATAAGCTCTCAGCTATTGATCTAGCGCCATGCCTGCCTTCCTACTGCCACACTCCCTACCACAATGGTCATGGACACTATTACTCTCTGAAACTCTGAGCCCCAAATTAAATACCTTTTTTATTGCATTTGTCATGGTGTTTTATGGAGATAGAAAAGTAACAAAGACAGTATCATAGAAGTAGAAAGTAGAATAATGAATAGCAGCTCTGGGAAGAAGAGGAACTAAGAAGATCTAGACCCATGGTTCTCAACCTTCCCAATGCTGCGACCCTTTAATATAGTTTCTTATGTTGTGGTGACCCCTCCCAACAATAAAACTATTTCTAGGCTACTTCATAACTCTTACTTTGCTACTGTTGTAAATTGTAATGTAAATATCTGACATGCAGTGGTCTAGAGAGAGATTTGGTAATGGCTACCAATGTATACTAAAGAATAATAAGTTTTACTACTCAAAAGCATAATAGAGAGGCTATAGATTACAATATCTTGCCTTTATATGTTCCAAAATAGCTAAAAAAGAAAGGAGTTTGAAGTATTCTTTTCTTTTTTCTCAACATAATGTTTTATTATATGTGAATTTCACATAATGTACCCTGATCACATTCATTTCCCCATCCTCCCAGGTCTGCCTCCTTATGACCTCCCTCCCCCACAAAAAGAATAAAAGTAAGAATGAGAAGAGGAAGAATAAGAAAAAGAAGAAGAGGAGGAGGAAGAAGAAAAAAGAGTAGGAGGAAGAGGAAGAGGGATGAGGAGGAGGAGAAGAAGAGGAAGAAGAGGAAGAAGAAGAGGAGAAAGAAGAGGAAGAAGAAGAAGGAGGAGGAGGAGGAGGAGGAGGAGGAGGAGGAGGAGGAGGAGAAGAAGAAGAAGAAGAAGAAGAAGAAGAAGAAGAAGAAGAAGAAGAAGAAGAAGAAGAAGAAGAAGAGGAAGAAACAACTCTAATTTGTGCTGCCCATATACTTTCTGGAGCATAATCAAACTTCCAGTGGCCAGCCCCTTAAAGAAAACTGAGTCCTTCCCTACCCTAATCTTCACCAGAAGCCATCAATTACAGATAGCTACACTTCAGCATCCTTATCACAATTTTTGAGAGTTCTCTTCAGTGGCTTTCTATCTTAGGCTGTTACTTTTGGGGAGTGAGGGATTGTCACAGAGAGAGGTCTTCAATGTCTCTCTTTCTCATCCATGAATTAGCATATCAATATCACCACCAAAGTCAGTTCTTTACTCTTTACAGTCAGTGGGAGCATGGATCAGGAACTTTCTAATGACAACACAGACATGGACATCCACAGGGCTTCTGGTGTCAGCAAATGCCCTGGACTTCAGCATGGTCTCTGGTGAAAGTACAAATCATGGGCATCAAAATGGCCCTCTGTCACAACAGAGGCCATGAACACCACCATATCTCTCAATAGCTGCACAGGCTGCACACATCAAGATGGCCTCTGGGGCAACATGGAACACAGACACCAGTATGATCCCTGTGGAGCCCAGCCCACAAACATCAACATGGCTTCAGGTGGCAGGACAGACCACAGATACACACCTGGCCTTAAGTGGAAACATGGGGCTACTCCTCAACAGGGCTCCTGCTTACAATAGGACTATGGATCCCAGCATGGACTGCAGACATCAACGTGTTCTTAGTTTTATAATGCAACACACACACACACACACACACACACACACACACACACACGCACACACACACATACACAAATGTTTGAAGAGGTAAAGATAGTAACTAACTTGACTTGATCATTACACATTGTGTTTATGTTTTGAATTATCATGATGAACCCCATAAATGCTTACAATGATTGGGTATGAATTAAAAGGCTTCATCTAGCAGCAGATGGAAACAAATGCAGAGACCCACAGCCAAACATCAGGTAGAGCTCAATGATTCTTGTGGAAGAATAGGAGATAGGATACAGGGAGTAAAGGACAATACAAGAAGACCTACATCATTAACTAACCTGGGCCCATGGGTGCCTCAAAGACATTGAACCACTAACCAAAGAGCATGCATAGGCTGTAACTAGCCCCCCCTTATACATTTGTAGCTGATGTACAATTTGACCTTCATGTGGGTCTCTAAACAATTGGAGCAGGGGTATTTATCTGACTATGTTGCCTGGCATTAGATCCCCTTCCCCTAGCTGGACTGCCTGATTGGGCCTCAGTGGGAGAAGATGTGCTTAGTCTTGATGCAATTTGATGTCCCAGGCCTGAATGACATCCAAGGAGAAGGGGAGGGGGTAACAGGGGAGGAATTTGCAAGAGTGGGACTGGGAAAAGAGAAGGAGGGGTCTGCAATAGGGATGTAAAGTGAATAAGTAAATTAATCAATGAAAAATGTGAAATAGCTTAGACAAAAGAAAGAAGTGCAATGGAAGAATAAAGAATGTGGTAAAACAACTCGTACAAAATAAATGCAAGTGGCCATAGAACATAAAAAGATGTTCGATTTCACTTCACCAAGTCACAAAACAGAATCCTTTTAAACATATTAAATGTTGGTCATGGTAAGAGAAGTGGGCATATTCCTATACTGGTAAGAGTATCCCAACTCCACCAGGCAGTGGTGGCGCACCCCTTTAATCCCAGCACTTGGGAGGCAGAGGCAGGCGGATTTCTGAGTTTGAGGCCAGCCTGGTCTACAGAGTGAGTTCCAGGACAGCCGGGGCTATACAGAGAAACCCTGTCTCGAAGAAAAAAAAAAAAAAAAGAGTATCACAACCCCCCTCCCCCACTCATCCTCTGTTTGTTTCAGTCTTTCAGTTTGGCTCATTTCCTTTCTTCTCCTTGGAATTCCTTTGTTTGACACACAAGATCTAACAATTTGTATGATCAACTGCTTGAGAGGAACAGATGTGAGGACTTCGATAAGTTCTTGAAATGGAAACAAAGCAAAAGTCATAATTTAAGGGCAGTTTCCTGTCATGTTACAGATAAAATTGAGCTGGCAAAATAGAATAAGTTTATACATTTTGTAGGCAAAACTTAGTCTAAACTCACAAAACAATGGCTTCAGGTTTAATATTTAAATGATTGTTCATAAATTTTCATAAAGCAAAACCCTCACAACCAAAATACATTTCATCATTTTTAAAAAGTCTCTATCGAGGGCCTTAAATTGGAGAAATTAAGCCTTGAAAAGGACGTCATCTGAACTAGAAGATAGTGCAGAAAGGACCAAGGGAATAATTAGATTTCCCCTTTAATCTGAAGCAGAAACTTATCTGCATTATGAAGAATATTAAACAGTATGTAATCCAACAAGTAGAATATTTAATGAATGTATCTTAAAAAAAATCACCTTATTTCTACTCAGTCAATTTAACCCTGAAAATAAAGAGTCCTAAGGATATATTTAGTTTCCCTGAAATAATGAAAACACATAATTCTAGATTGATAATATTGCCATTATAATATATGGGAATTGAATATAACTATTTGCTTGGGCAGTTGGATATTTCAGTATAAAATATAATTGCTAGACTTTTAAGTAAGTGAGAAAAGGAAATGTAATTTTTTTTAACAAAGGAAACAAGCATGAACCAGCTTTAGAAAAACAAGCTAAAACAAACAAAAAGGGAGATGGCTCACCGGGGAAAACTCATTTGTTGTGAAAGCCTGATGACCTGAGTTCAGTCCCCAGAAGAAGCAGAGGAAGGAGACAGCACCTGACTCCGGAGTTGCCCTCTGATCTTCACATGTTCATTGTTGGATGTCTTACACACACACACACACACACACACACACACACACACACACAAGGGGAGGGGGCGAGAGACAGAGAGAGAAAGAGAGAGACTCTCACACACAACTAATAATAAAAATGTTACATATTGCTACTTTATAATTTCATATATAAAACCAACCAATTAAAAAAATGTTTTCTGAAAAATAAATAAATGGTGAGTTAACATATCCCACTGCTGTGTGTGTGTGTGTGTGTGTGTGTGTGTGTGTGTGTGTGTGTGTATGCACTCACACATATCTGTTAGGGGAGCAAAGTGTTGATTGCCATTTACAAGTTAATATCCTACCATTGAGAGAAGTAAGGGAAGGAACTCAGGCCTCCACTGGTAACTGAACAATGAGTTTCAGGGATCTAACTATCTCTCCCAACCCCTGCCATGAGTATTGGTTACAAGTGAGTACTAATGTACCTGGATTTTACATGGGTACTGGGGAACTGAACTCAAGTCCCCATGATTTTAAAAGCAGCCATTTTATACTAAATGACTCATGTTTGCTCTTCCCAAATTTATAGTGATTATTCTCTGATGAATATCATTTTCTCTTTTGCTGCACTCTGCCTTTGGTTAAACACTCTGGAGTACTTGTATATATATATATATATATATATATATATATATATATATATATATATATGTTAGTTTTTTCAATTAAATCATTGTATTCACCCTCTCTTCACTAACTCTTCCCAGATAAACCCCGCTTTTCATTTGTTCTCAACCTGTGTCCTTTTTATCACTATCAAGGCAAAGTTGTACTGCCTAAATATTGTTGGATATGTGTGGCCTTCCACCAGAGCATGGTCAACTTATCAAATAATACACAGTATTATAAATAGCATAGACTTCTAATTCCCCCAAAATTAAAAAAAATTGACTTACATTCTACATTAGCATTTATCTTTACATATTGCCAACTTTTTAAATATTAGCTTTACCTCCATCTCCATTCTATGTATATGTAACTGAAAAAAACTGCAAAAAACCCTCTTGATATTTTAATAATTTAGAAGAAAATTAAACAGTAAGTAGGGTTACACAGGACTTAATATAAAATGACCTGTTTTTAAGTCAGTAGTTGCAAGGCCAGAAACTAGAAAAGGAGAAAAAAACCCCACATGTTACAAAGTTAGAAAATCTATTACTATGAATGTCTTTTAAAAGCAGCATTTAACAACTTTAGCCTCTAGTTAAAATGGCATCAGGTTACTTGATTGAATATTTATTCTTAGAGAAGACATTGATTTCACACACACAATCTATTCTACAGGCTACTGTTTTCTCAGTGGAAAGAGATTGTTTCTAATCAGGTCTCACTGGTATCTGAGGCTCTGAGAAACAGATCGTTCCTTGAAAATAAGCTCTACTTTCAAATATTCAAATAGAAAGCCAAGGGCATTCGTCAATTGCTGTGTGCTTTCTTTTATAAGAGTAGTCTGCATAGGTGAGGCTTCTAAGGAACCAGAAGAAACCTGAACCAGGAATATAGGAGATCTGCCCTAACCAGGGATGCAGGAGACCTGCTCTAACCAAAGACACAGGATGCCCCCCTAAACCAGAGATAGCACTACTGCCTCCCAGGAAGCTGGCTCTAGCCCAGGTAATAGAGTTATACTTGACTCCAAGGAGGCTGGCTCCAGTCAGAGACACCCAGGCCAGTTAACACCAAAGATAGCGAGATGGCAAGAGATAATCCCAAAAACATAAAGGACAGAACCCAATGAAATTTGGCATGATCAGAACCCAATTCTTCTAGCACAGCAAGTCCTGGATACTCAAACACTCCCAAAAAAGCAAGATTCTGACCTAAAATCCAATTTCATGCAGATGATAGAGATCTTTAAGGAGAACAAAAATAACTCCCTTAAAGAAATACAGGAAGTGCTTGATACTAAAATTGGAATGATACAGAAAGGATTAGGACGGCCCCCATGCAAGGATAACATGCAAATTCGTGAAGTGCTCCATATTTTTAGAACACAAATATCAGCTCAGGATATTATACCCAGCAAAACTCTCAATGACCAAAGATGGAGATATTCCACGACAAAATCAAATTTAAACAATATCTTTCTACTAATTGAGCCCTACAGAGATCTCCAACACAAGAAGGGTAACTATACCCCAAAAAACACAAATAATTAAACAATTCACAACAAACCTAAAAGAGAATCATGCACACATAATATCATCTCCAGCAACAAAAATAACAGGAACTCACAATCATCTGTCTTTAGTATCTCTCAACATCACTGGATTCAACTCCCTAATAAAAATAAATAGGCTAACAGACTGGATACATAAACAGGACCCAGCATTTTACTGCACACAAGAAAAACACCTCAGTAACAAAGACAGTTACTACCTCAGAGTAAAAGGCTGGAAGAACATTTTCCAAGCAAATGGTCCTAAGAAACAAGCTTGAGTTGCCATTCTAATATACAATAAAAGAGCCTTTCAACCAAAAGTTATCAAATGAGATGGGGACGTTCACTTCACATTCATCAAAAGAAAAATCCACCAAGAGGAAGTTTCAATGCCCCAAATGCAAGGGTACCCACATTAGTAAAAGAAACTTTACTAGTGCTCAAAATACATATTGAACTTCACACAATAATGGTGAGAGACTTCAACACCCCACTCTCACCAAAGTTCAGGTCATTGAAGCGGAAACTAAACAGAGACAGTGAAACTAATAAGTTATGAACTAAATCGATTTAACAGATATCTACAGAGCATTTCACCCCAAAACAAGAGAATATACTTTCCTCTCATTACCTCATAGAACGGTCTCCAAAACTGACCATATATTGGACACAAAACAAGCCTTAACAGATACAAGAACATTGAAATAATCCCTTGCATTCTATCAGATCACCATGGACTAAGGCTTCTTTTTTTAAAAAGATTTATTTATTTATTTGCATATGAGTACATGCTGTAGCTGTACAGACAGTTGTGAGCCTTCATCTGGTTGTTGGGAATTGACTCTTTTAGGACCTCTGCTCACTCTGGTCAACCCTGCTTGCTCTGGTAGACCCCACTCAATCAGTTCCTGCTCACTCCGGCCCAACGATTTATTTATTATAAATAAGTACACTGTAGCTGTCTTCAGACACACCAGAAGAGGGCATCAGATCTCATTACTGTTGGTTGTGAGCCACCATGTGGTTGCTGGAATTTGAACTCAGGACCTTCGGAAGAGCAGTCGGTGCTCTTACATGCTGGGCCATCTCACCAGCCCCCAAGGCTAGACTTCAATAACAACAAAAACAACAGAAAATCCACATATCCATGGAAACTGAACAACTCTCTGCCCAATGATAACTTGGTCAAGGAAGAAATGAAAGATACAGAATTCAATAAAAATGAAGACACATCTTCCCAAATTTATGGGACACAATGAAAACAGTGTTAAGAGGAAAATTCATAGCACTAAGTGATTTCATAAAGAAGTTGGAGAGATCCCATAAAAGCAACTTACCCGTACACCTGAAAGCTCTAGAAAAGAAAAGCAAACACACCCAAGAGGAGTAGAAAGCAGGAAATAATGAAACTCAGGGCTGAAACCAACTAAGTAGAAACAAAGAGAACTATACAAAGAATCACCAAAACCAAGAGCTGGTTCTTTGAGAAAATCAACAAGATAGATAAACCCTTAGCCAAACTAACTAATGGGCATAGAGATAGTATCCAAACTAACAAAAACAGAAATGAAAAGGAAGACATAACAACAGAAACTGAGAAAATTAAAAAAAAATCATCAGAACCCACTACAAAAGCCTGTACTAAAAAAACTGAAAAATATAGATGAAATAGATGACTTTCTAAATTCATACCACATACAAAAGTTAAATCAAGATCAGGTAAACTATCTAAACAGTCCCATAACCCCTAAGGAATTAGAAATAGCTATTTAAAACCTCCTAACCAAAAACAAAACAAAACAAAACAAAAACAAAAACCAGGGTCAAATGTATTTAGTCCAGAATTCTACCACACCTTCAAAGAAGAGTCAATAACAATAGTCTTCAGATTATTCAACAAAATAGAAACAGAAGGAACACTACTTAGTTCACTCTATGAAGCCACTGTTACTCTGATACAGAAACCACACAAAGACCCAACAAAAAAGAGAACTTCATAAGCA